>APFE030046866.1:93868-129759 GCA_000404065.3 Pinus taeda | reverse complement strand
TATTTATTTAATATTATAATTTTGTTGTTGGTTGATTTTTAGATTTCAAATCTGTATAGATTTTTAGAGTGATTTAAAGTTTTGGTTGGATTCACTATTTATCAAGAGGGATAGAAGCAAAATCATAGTGGATTGGAAAAGAGTGGATACTCTTTTTTAATCCACTCTGGTTTGCTTTATTTGAAAGAAAGAAGAAATAAATTATTTTAACGTCCATGAGGCTAAAGATAGTGTATGGGACAGATTGTTTCTTCATCTACTTAATGTATTTGACCATTTTTCTGTGAAGCTTCAAAATAAATGCCCCAGCTTCTCGACAAACCCCTCGCTAAATAGATTATCCCAAGGGCTAGCTGTCAGCATATTTGCATAACTTTCCATGTTGTCTTTGAAGGTCTCACATTCTAAAATGAAATGTTTTTCTGTTTCCACATTTCCGGGAGAACAAAAAATGCATACTCTTTCCTCCCACACTTCTTATGGTCTTTTTCAGCGCCCTATTTCACAACGGAGTTGATGAGAATTAGTCCTTAACTAAGCAATAAGAATTTGGCTCTCCAATAGATATTGGCCTCTATGTATGCTTTTGGTTGATGACTATGAGTGGGATTAAACACTTCAATATAGTACTTTTTCTTTCTTCCTAGCTCCTTATACTAAGTATGCTTGTGGAAATTTTCCATAACAAAAGATTTTATCTCTTTGTTGTTTATGGGACACGCATTCAAGAAAATACCCCATTTACTAAACTATTTTTTATTTTGTTGCATCCAAGTTTTTTGCTCTTGCACAATCTATCATTAAAGACAACCTTAGGCCATCTACCCTCCTTATTTGTTCAATTCTTTTTAAATACCTTATGACTCGCACCATAGCAATTGCTTCAATAGGAGCAGTCCCTGTTTCACTTAACAAGATAGCATAAGGAAATGCACTTTTAATCTTGAATTTGTTTGTAATCAAATGCTTCTGAATTTTCTCAATTTGTCTCCATTGCATATCGGATGTACTGCTGGCCCATAATTCACAACCATAGAGAATCGTGAGAATCACTAGAAGCCCAAAAAGAGTTTGAGTGGTTTTCCAGTCTCATAACTCTGCCTCTCTACACCTATTTTGAAAAGCATAAAATGCTTTCCAACCCCCCAAAGTTCTTTTCTTTCTACAACCATTCCAGCTTAGATTTTTGTTGAAGTCAATTCCGAGGTATTTGTAATCCAAAACTTCTTCCAGAATGTTTCCTTCAAAGTAGAACTTATGCTGGTTATGTTTTCTTTTCTTAGAGAAAACCACTACTTTTGTTTTGCTGATATTGACTTGCATCCCCACACTTCTACAAAAATGCTCAAGGGATAGTAAGTGCTCTTGCAAATGAAGAGTTGATTTAGCAATCAGAATAAGGTCATCTGCATACAAAAGAAGCCTTATAACAAACTTGCCTAAATAGATACCATCACCCCCTTGCGAATTTAACCACTTCTCAAGCTTGTCGATATATAAACCAAAAAGGGTAGGAGACAGTAGGCAACCTTGCTTGACCCCAATATCATTTCTAAAACTTTCAAAAATGCCTACTGAAGTTCTAATTTTGACTTTCACCTCTTCATACAGCCTATGCACAGTTGCTCTCAAATGTTTAGGAACCCCAAGTTCCTCCATTCTGTACCAAAGCTTATCCCCAGGAACCGAGTCACACGCTTTTCTGAAATCAACAAAGCAACAAAAGACTTCTTCCTTTTTCTCCCAAACTTTTTCAATGATGTGCCTTAAAGTTATACATTGATCAACTCTGGAATGCTTAGGTCTAAAGCCTGCTTACCATTTAGCACGCTTATCTCTTTCTTCTGCCCACTTGCTAATTTTGTTTTCTAGCATGCTTCCAAATAGCTTTGCAAACAAAGAGTTTACCATGATGATGAGTAGCGAGTCCAACCAAAATTTTGAACAACTCTAAATCTATACATAGTTGAAATGCAAAAATTAATAATTTCAAAAATTGATAAAACAACATGATTCTTCCCAGATTTTTTTTGTATCTATATATATATATATATATATATTATATATATATATAATATATATATATATATATATATATATATATATATATGATTCTTTAAACAGATATAAGATGTGTTTAGAATTTATAAAAGGTTATCAAATTTGTAAAGATATGCTTTGTAAAAAAAAGTATAACTAAAATTTAAAAAAGGTTATCAAATCTATGAAAATATGCTTTATTAAAAAAGTATGAGTATCATATCTTTTAGTTCATATTTAATAAAGTGATTTGAGAAGTAAGGTTCACTTTACAACTTTAATATAGTCTTTAAAAATTAAAATATGATTCACGTTTGATGTATTATGTAGTAATTTTTTTTTAATAAACATATATATTTTCATGAAAGAGAATAAAATCATTTATTTTAAAAAAGATTTATTATGATATGTTTCACTTGTATGTGTAGTTTTTACATAATATAAATTTATTGTTTTTTAAACACTTTTGCTCACTCCAATGAGGTTTATATTAGTTAGGTTGTTTTATAAAATTATTTGAAATTAGTATTTATTCAAATTACATGCATATGTATTATATAAATAACAATTAGTGTGATTATGATGTAGGAGTATCTGAACTTAGTCAGCAATGTGATTGTATGTTCACATGTTGTGGCTAACAAGAGATGTATTTTATTGACGTGAGTGGTCAAAATCAATTTTTAAGAGAGAGGGTTGGATCTCTCGAATTGATCTTTACTTCAATTATTGTAACAATTAAATCATTGTATTATTTTTAGAATAGGAGATAAGTGTTAGGATAGGTGTGTATCAGAGCTTGAGAATAGGGATTTAATAGTTGAGCTGAGAAAAATAGAGATTGAATTGTCAATGTTGTTAGGATAGGATTTGATCCATAAAAGAAAGGAAAAAAATGTAATGATAGATTTTTGGATGGAATAAGAGAGTGAGTAAGCGAGAGATTGAGAGAGAGATAGGGTTTGCAAGTGAAATAGAGGTCAGACAAATTGTTGTAATCGAGCCGAGAGGGCCAAGACTCTGTAATTTCTATTTTATTGAAATAATTGATTAAGTGTGGTGTTGCATATTATTCCTGGTGTGAAATTCTCTCGAATCTGTGTATCAACATTATGGACCCTAATCAGGTATTGTTTTCCATTTATGTGTTTCATTGATAATTACAGCTAATGTAAAGTATACTTCTTAAAGGTTATGTATTAAGCACGTGGGTAGTATTCAGAAAGCAGTAAGTGGTATATCGCGTGGAATTTAAATGGTAAATGGTATTTTTCCAAATTGCGCAATTAACCTAAGGTGTTGACACATATTGATCGTGCAAGTAATCGCGCGAGATTGCACGATAACTGTTGGATTGAACGGGATAGATCGATGGTGGAAATCAGTCAGACTAGTTGGCAAGCAGATAAGACACGATATCCATTGAAGCTGAAGAAGCTAGATCAACAGTGGAGATTGAAGCACTCGAGGAGTAAGAAGTCAAAGTAGGACCGACGGTGATTGGTCAAACAAGCGGGACCTTCGGGAGGGAATACACGTACAAAATATGTTTAACGTGCAGCTGATTGGTTTTTAAGTGAACCATTAGTCTAATTCTAGACTACCACATCAATTTTGGTAACCATCCACATCATTTGGTATCGAAGCTCAAGGATTAAGTATACTATAGTAAACATGCCACCTAGGAGAGGAGCTGGCATAGGTCGGGGGAGATCTATAGCGAATGTAGTTCTGCTGGAAGAGATTCGAAACCTGCGTACAAGGATGGAGACAATGGAAACTGCTCAAAGGAGAGAACCTGATGAAGGAGATGCTGGTGCTGAAGAGGAATCTTCTAAGGAAGAAGAAGAGGATGAAAGTGAAGCTACCAAAGTTCTCAAAATGTTGGACAAAGTAAGTGGAAGGCCAAAGGTGGAAATACCTTTGTATGATGTGAATCTCAATGTAGAAGAGTTGATGGACTGGATCAGTTCATTGGACAAGTATTTCGACTATGAGGAGGTTGATGACAAAAAGAAGATGAAATTTGCAGTTACCAGATTGAAGGGTCATGCAGCTATCTGGTGGGATGAACTACAAACATCCAGAGAAAGAAAGGGGAAGCCCAAGATCAAACAATGGGATAAAATGGTGAGTAGGTTGCAAGGTAAACTCATGCGAAAATATTATCAGTTAAATCTTTTCAGACAGTTACAGAATTTGAGACAAAACGGGATGATTATCAAAGAATATACAGAAGAATTTATAAGTTGAGCATTAGAGTAGGATATGCATAGGATGACATAGAAAAGGTAGCTAGATACATCAATGGCTTGTGATATGACATACATGATGAAATCAACTTGCTGAGTCTGAAGACAATTGAAGATGCCTTTCAAGCAACTTTGAAAGCAGAGGAGAAGATGTTGAGGAAACAAAATCAGAGGAAGAAAAAGAAAAGTTCAGCAAGAGGTAGAGGAACTACCAGATCAAGATTTCAGCACCCTCAGGGTGAAGTAGGAGGTTCAAGTAGTAGACCACCACAGAGAGGAGACTTTAGTAGAGGAAGATTTGCACCTAGAGGAAGAGTCCGAGGAAGAGAAATTCGGTGTTATACATGTGGAGAATGGGGACATGGATCATGGGACTATCCTCATAATAAAGCAATAAATCAGCAGAATGTGAATGTGGCTGAGGCAAAGGAAGAAAAACCTCAAATTACAAATAAGGAAGAATCACCCGAAGTAGGAGAATCTTTGTTATTGAAAAGGGTATTGCTTAAAGCAGATAAAGAAACAGGAGAACCAACTCAAAGAGAAAGTTTATTCAAAACTACATGCAAGTCGAAAGGAAAATGCTATAAAGTGATAATTGACAGTGGAAGCACTGATAACCTGGTTTCTACAGAAATGGTGGACAAGTTAGGTTTAGTGAAAATAGTACACCCTACTCCTTACAAAGTATCATGGCTGCAAAAAGGACATCAACTTATTGTGACAGAACAATGCAAAGTAGAAATCCAGATTGGTACTTATATGGATGTGGTATTATGTGATGTAATGCCAATGGATGTATGCCATGTATTGTTGGGAAGATCTTGGCAGTTTGATTGGAAAGCTATACATGATGGGAGAAGAAACACTTATACTCTAGAGAAGGATGGGAATAAACATACACTTCTGCCATTGAAGAATGAAGCAGACAAAGAAGCGCCTGGAAATAGTATTATGTTGATAAGTGGGAAAGAATTGCTGCAAGAAGTCAAGAAGCATGAACATATACATTTTGTTGTCATAAGGAGACCTAAGGTAATTTTGACTTCCAAAAACTTAGATGATTTATTTGAAGAAATCATAACTTTGTTGAATGATTTTGCTGATATTATTGTGGATGACCTACCAAATGCATTACCACCAATTAGGAGTATTAGTCATCACATTGATCTAATGCCTAGAGAATTTTTGCCAAACAAAGCAGCATACAGGTTAAATCCTCAAGAAAATGTAGAAGTTGGGAGACAAGTGCAAGAATTGATGGATAAGGGATTAATCAGAGAGTGTCTTAGTCCATGTGCTGTACCAACAGTACTCAGTCCAAAGAAAGGAGGTGAATGGCACATGTGTACTCTTTCCAGAGCCATAAGCAAGATTACTATAAGGTATAGATTTCCTTTACCACACATGAATGATTTGATGGATAGTTTAAGTGGGTCAAAGTATTTTACTAAAATAGATTTGAAGAGTGGATACCATCAAATAAGGATTAGAGAAGGAGATGAATGGAAGATTGCATTTAAAATAAACAGTGGGTTGTATGAGTAGTTAGTGATGCCTTTTGGACTCACTAATCACCCAGCACATTCATGAGATTGATGAATGAAGTCTTGAAGGAATATGCAAGAAAGTTTTCATTGTTTGTCTTGATGATATTCTAGTTTTTAGTAGAAGCAAAGAAGAATATCTGGAGCATCTTAAGTTGGTTCTTAGAACTCTACAGAAAGAGAAACTGCTGATAAATATGAAGAAATGTATTTTCATGAAAGAAGAATCAATCTATTTGGGGTTTGTAGTTTCTAAATAAGGTCTGAAAATGGATCCAAAGAAAGTCCAAGCTATTTGGAGCTGGCCTATTCTAAGAAACATATTTGAGGTAAGAAGCTTTCATGGTCTTGCAAGTTTTTATAGAAAATTTATCAAAAGTTTTAGTCAGATTTGTGTATCATATTGAAACAATCAAAGAGACTAATCAGCCATTCAAGTAGACAAAAAAAACAGACCGAAATTTTAAGTTGCTGAAGAAGAAAATTACAAAAAAACTAGTTTTAGCTTTGCCTGATTTTGGAAAAGTTTTTCAAGTTGAAATTGATGCTAGTGGAGTTGCAATTGGAGCAGTTTTAAGTCAGGAACAAAGACCAATAACATACTTTAGTGAGAAACTAAATGAAGCTAAGAAGAAATATTCTTCTTATGATAAAGAATTTTATGCTATTGTGCAAGCTTTAAAAAAATGGAGACATTATTTACTACCAAAAGAGTTTGTACTGTATTATGATAATCATACATTACAGTTCATAAACAACCAACCAAAATTAAACTAGAAGCATTCCAAGTGGGTAGAATTTTTGCAGAGTCTCACTTTTGTGATAAAACATACAAGTGGTAAGTTGAACAAAGTTGTTGATGCTCTAAGCAAGGTAAGTTTCATTGTGCAAGAATTAAGAGTTGGTGTTGTAGGATTTGAAGAAATGGTTGGTATGTATAAAGATGATGCAGAATTTAAAGATATGTATGCAGTTGTACTCCAGCAGTTCATAATAGAAGCCAGTGTTTAGATTATCTTATCCAAGGAGGTTTACTGTTTAAAGGTACCAAATTGTGTATTCCCAAATGTTCTATAACGGAAAACATAATTAAGGAGAAACACAATGGAGGGTTATCTGGGCACTTTGGACAAGATAAAACCTTTTCTCAGGTAAATGCTTTTTACTACTGGCCAAAGATGCAAACTGATGTTAAGAAATTTGTTGAGAAGTGTAGGATCTATTAGCATGCTAAGGGGAGAAGCCAAAATATAGGATTGTACCAACCATTACCAATACCAGACTAACCATGGGATGTAGTTACTATGGATTTTGTTTTGGGATTACCTAGAACTCAAAGAGGAAATGATTCCATTTATGTTGTGGTAGATAGATTTTCTAAAATGGCACATTTCATTGCATGTAAAAAGACTAGTGATGCAACACATATTGCTAATCTATTTTTTCAGAAGTTGTAAGGTTACATGGATTGCCTATAAGTATTCTGTTTGATAGGGATACAAAGTTTGTTGGGCATTTCGGCAGCTCTTTGGAAGAAACTAGGTGCCAACCTTAATTTCAGTTCAACATATCACCCTGCACTGGATCTGTATTTTCAACTTGTCCTGATGATGAACCACATTGGTTGGTTCGAAACGCGTTGGCAATAATCTTTCTCATGTGATGTACGCTGAAGCTCTTCTTATAAATATCACCCTCAAATAGATGGATAGGCCGAAGTGGTAAACAGAAGCTTGGGAAACATATTGAGAAGTTTAGTGTATCGAAATCCTAAGCAGTGGGATTTAGCACTTGCTCAAGCTGAGTTTGCTTATAATGACACTCCAAACCGAAGTACTGAGATGAGTCCATTTCAGATTGTTTTTGGAATGAATCCAAGAGGTGTGTATGAGCTCAGAAATTTGGGAAAACAGGAGACAAGAAGTGCAAATCCAAAGAGTTTGTAGAGCAAATGTAGAGACTACAAGAATATGTCAAAGACAGATTGCAGGAAACCAGTGACAAATACAAACAGAGAGCTGATATGAGGAGGAAAGAAAAAGACTTCCAAGTGGGAGACCTAGTGATGGTGTACTTGAGGAAAGAAATATTTCCTGTTGGACTTCTAATAAACTAAAGATGAAAAAGATAGGGCCATGCAGAATTGTGAGGAAGTTTTCAACCAATGCTTATGAAATTGAGTTTCCAGAAGGGATTGGAATATCACCTACCTTCAATGTTGTAGATTTATATCCATACAAGGAGACAAAGGCAAAGTTACAGAGGAACGTACAGAAGATGAAGTTCATACTTTAAATTGGGAAGAACAAATGCCAAAGGCAGTCAAGAAAGAGGTGGAAGCTGTTTTGGAGAAAAGAGTATCCAAAAGAAACAGAGGACAATATTATTTTCAGTATCTAGTCAAATGGAAGGGACAACCAATGGAGGACGCCAGTTGGTTAACAACAACAGAATTACAGAAGTATGGAGTCAATTCTGGAAGTTTGACGAATGATTCTTTTCTTCCCCGGGAGTCTGATGCAGGAGCATCTGGACTTAGCCAACAATGTGATTGTATGTTCACATGTTGTGGCTAACAAGAGATGAATTTTATTGACCTGAGTGGTCAAAATAAATTCTTAGGAGAGAGGGTTGGATCTCTTGAATTGATCTTTACTTCAATTATTGTAACAATTAAATCATTGTATTATTTTTCGAACAGGAGATAAGTGTTATGATAGGTGTGTATCAGAGCTTGAGAATAGGGATTTAATAGTTGAGCTGATAAAAATAGAGATTGAGTTGTCAATGTTGTTAGGATAGGACTTGATCCATAAAAGAAACGAAAAAAAATGTAATGATAGATTTTTGGATGGAATAGGAGAGTGAGTAAGCGAGAGATTGAGAGAGAGATAGGGTTTTTGAGTGAAACAGAGGTCAAACAAATTGTTGTAATCGAGTCGAGAAGGCCAAGACTCTGTAATTTCTATTTTATTGAAATAATTGATTCACTGTGGCGTTGCGTATTATTCTTGGTGTGAAATTCTCTTGAATCTGTGTATCGGCATTCTGGACCGTAATCGGGTATTATTTTCCATTTATGTGTTTCATTGATAGTTACAACCAAAAAGCGTTAAGGGTTAATACCGAGATTAGACGCTAAATCTTATTAAATATATTTTTTAAAGGTTATGTATTAAGCACGTGGGTAGTATTTGGAAAGCAGTAAGCGGTATATAGTGTGGAAAATAAATGTAAATGGTATTTTTCCAAATTGTGCGATTAACCTAAGGTGTTGACATGTAGCACAAAGAAACCACTTATCTCGCGTGCTCTCAACCTAATATCAATCATGCAAGTAATTGCGCGAGATTACGCGATAACCGTTGGATTGAACGAGACAGATCGACGGTGGAAATCAACCGGACTAGTTGGCAAGCGGATATGATACGATGTCCGTTCGATTTGAAGACGCCAGATCAACAGTGGAGAATGAAGTGCTCGGGGAGTAAGAAGTCAAAGTAGGACCGACGGTGATTGGTCAGACAAGCGGGACCCTCGGGAGGGAATACACGTACAAAATATGTTTAACGCGCAACTGATTGGTTTTTAAGTGAGCCATTAGTCTAATTCTAGACTACCACATCAATTTTGGTATCCACATCAGATTATGACCATTTAAGTGTAATATGGTTGCAACTTTTTTAGGTAATTTTAATTAATTTTATTATATAGTTTTAAATATATCACAATGAAATATACTGAGTTTTCATGATCAAATAGGTGTGCATCTTTAATTATATTATAATTAGAAAAAGATTATATGATTAATAATAAAAAGTTAATTTCATCCTAATTGGTTATGGTTAACCATTGTGTATTATATTAATGATACATTTTTAAATCCTAAATTTTTAGAGGTTCTATGCATTAACACAAAGATAATAACTTTAACACTATTTATTGCATTATTAAAACTAGTGGATTTGGTTCTTAGAACCTTATGAGTTTGAAAGTTTCTAGCCATGAGTAAAGCCAAAGGTTTTGAAATTTTTACAAGTTACAGATAATGCTCCTGGTTTTGGTGAAATGAAACAATTGGACCTAGATTTAAAGACAAGACTAGTAAAGATTAGACATATAATATATTTAAAAAAAATTACATTGGGCCACAGAAAAATCAAGCAATGATTCATAATGGGGAGTGGATTCATAAAATTTTCATAACCTTATGATTCATAATGGGGAGTGGATTTATAAAATTAGCATAACCATCTGATAAATCACGTAAAATTTAATTCCAATAACATTATTTCCCAATTATGATATGAAACATAAAATTTAATACCACTCACATTATTTCCCAATTGTGATATAACTCAGACTTGGGTGGAAATCAAACAAGACTAAACATACAGTGATGCAAGAGAGATTGGTAAGTAAACAAAATTTGAAATTTCATTCACAAAAGTAAATGCACAACAAAAAAATAAATATGAATAATATGAGTAATAAAAGGTAAGTTAGAATGTGATGAGAATTATAAATAATTTAGCCAAGATAAGAAAAATGATTCATCTTTAGTATGTTTATATTTTATATATCTAATCTTTAAAAAAAAGAAATATGAAGAGAAATAATCATGTAATATTATACATCATGTGTATTAGAATTTTTAACATCTTTTATGTCAAGTCATCCAACTACACCCAAGGAGTTAGCTTAACCTATTGTTGTCGATGTTTTTGGGTACATGGTTACTTTCATGCCAATAGGTACCGCATTCAAACCCATTTGGGAAAGGTACACTAGTTTATGCCAATGGAACTATTTAAAATGCCATTTATGAATTTGAGGAAGTATCCCTTGTGTTTCCCTATGAGGTTAAATGCTAGTGCAACCAATCCTTTGTCGTGCATGACTTAGAAAATGTTATGCACCTTGATTTTCAACACATTTGCAATAGAATGTTGAATGCCACTCTAAATTGTGCAAGTGTTTTTTCACTACAATGTGAATCTTGCACCAATTTTTTTTACATTATTCCATACCTATAAATCAATGATCAATCTTGCATGCCCATACTTAAAAAAAATGGTCAAAGTTCTCAAAAGAATGACTCTAACTATCCTAGGCTTAATCAACCTCTAAACTCTGCTAGGATCAAACCTCCATTCTTAAGAGTACATAGTTCCCTGACAATTGAAGAAGCTACTTCTCAATTTTCTCAAATGTGTAATGCTTGTCATCATGGTGTGATTATGATGTAGGGCCATCTAAAAACAATCCCAAAAAAATCAATTTTTGGATCATGAATTTCCCACACATTCTTTGGAGGCCTTCCCATGCTTTTTTCGAGGTAGTTATTCCCAACAACGAATGACATGACTCAATTTGTTAGTAAAATTTATGATCCTAGAAAGGATACCCCTATTTTTGGATAACTCTTATTTGTTTAGCTTAGTGTTCACACTTAACCATAATCATGCCATGGTTATGATTGTTTTCAATTTGATTTTTTTCTTCTTATGTTCTTTGCATTATGAGAAAAGTAGATTTAGCCTCATTTTATGGGTTTTTGAAAATGATCATATTAGTCATTTCTCTTCATGAAGATAAGCTATCACCACTCTATCCATTTTATATTGCTACAACATTGTAATTTTTTCAACATTTGATTCATTTATAGAAATTGATCTTCATTGCAATATTTCATCTTTCATTTTCTTCTCAATTCAGTGTAGATCAAATTATCATTTTAAAATGATCTAATAATGTTCTATGGATCCCCATAAAATCACAAATTCTTTTCACTTTAGGGATGTGTCTTTCTCTAACTCTACACCATTATGAATAACAAGTTATTTGGTAAGTAACAAAATAATCTCCTATATATCTCCATCTAACATTGGTGGCTCATAGATCTTCATATGGTTCAAATAAAATTGATAGATTCTCATACATGATAATAAGTACAACTTTAACGTGTTTTATCCAATTTACTTGATGATAATGCATGGAAAATATTGAAGTGGGTTGAGTTTCATATCTATCTCTTTGAATCACTCTTTCTAAGAAAATATCCAAACTTTGTCTCCTATGTAAAATCGATGATCTACATAGTATTGATCATGAATGGACTTATGCTTCTATTGAGTCTTCTATAAAATTATTGAATTTGAATATGGAATTATGTAATGTGACCAACCAATTCAAGGACATCCCCATGTGCAATACTTCCCTTTATCACCATTTCCTTAGGAATGGAACCCAAAGGTTCGAATGGATCCCTAGTAGGAAGCTAAGGTACATTTAAAAGGTGCCTCAAATATTGATTGTACAAAATGTATTGTGTGATTATATTTATGTCACATGTGAGAGATATTAGTATCCAAGTCTTCGAATGTTGGCGGATGAAAATATGCAATAATTGAACAATAGTGGAATTTTCTACCTCAATTTGTGCATCTATTTATGAATGAAAGGTGATACTTATCTTCATTGGTTTCCCTTAATCCTCTCAATCCATACCATACTTGACTTAAGAATCAATTGTTCTAGTTATATATTATTGATGGGTATAGACCAAAACACACCCATACTTTGTCAAAAAACAATTGATTTTCTTGTTGCAACCAAATAGCCTTAACATGTGGTATCATGAAAATCATTTTTACTAAAGTGATTCACTATTATCATGAGGGTATCATGACAATCATTTTTACTAAAGTGATTCACTACTATCATGAGGTAATCATTTCCCATAATGCTTATCAATAATCCTCTAAGGTAGTCTGTTAAAACCAACTCCTGTGGTTTACTCAAAATAGTAAAGGTATGTACTCATTCAGTGGAGTAATTGCACATTTTTTCTATGTTCTATGTCATTTGATGTTAGCAGAAATATCTCCAAAACTTACTAGCTACCTTTGGTGACCTTAGTTTTGATGAATTTTTCACTACCAATGATTCCCATTTTTACCTATTACTCCTCCATTTTACCTCCTTATTATATTGTTTTCCTACATTACTCATGATTTTCATCAAATACATGACAACAAACTCACATGGTAATAATTTTTCAAATTTACATGATTTTCCCTATTTTTGACAAATCAATTGAGTTAGAATTTATTTTTCTAATGAAAGTTATAAGAGTTTAAGATCTTGTAACCACAATGTAAATCCATTAACCATTCATCAATTAACATACTAACACTTGTCCAAGAGGAAATCTATCAAATGGGTTTTGTTCCTAGATACCATGCGATGGTTTTATGCTGCTCAAATCGATTCCAAGCTAAATAAAGACAAAATCACCTCTTAGTCAAACTTCAGGTCAATTGTATATCTATATGTGGCATTATAATGATGATCAAGCCTGATAGATGGATGAAGGGGATATTTTCATGCATTTCATGTTATGAAAATATCAAATGATAACAATAAACAATCTATCCTTCATCAAAGCAAAGCTAAACTTAGCCTGTGGGATCTCTCTAATGTTTTATATTTAATAGCATTAAAATTTTATACTTGTTAAATAGATCCATAAAATAGAGAAATGGTTAAAACACCTTCCCTTTCTTTAAATATGTAATGTGTGTGAGGCATAGGGGAGAGATCATATATTGAACATCAAAAATGGAGAAAACCATTATAAATTTTGTGAACTTGAATTTGATAATACAAAGGCAATTGATATTTTGAATTTTCATGTAATTATTTTGTAGTGTTGTAGGTATTTTGTTAGGTCCCTATAATACTAGTGATTACCCCATTACTATTGTACTTGTATCCCTTATTAAATTTGTTGTGCCCTTATTGTCCCATATTGTTATACTGTGCCCCATAGAATCCCTCTATTGTTATTTTTGTGGCTTTATATTATTATTATTAGGTCGGATGGGCTATATTGTGAATCCTTAGAATCCTATATATAGAAAGGAGGTTTTGTCATTTGAATAATCCAAGAATTTTTATGTAATGTAAAGGGGGTTGCCCCCTCGAAGAGGCGGAATTCTAAGGCATTGTTCTATCTTTTCTATCTTTTTGTGAGCTGGTTTCATAACATACTCTTGCAGTGTAACCCATTTAGGAAGGGTCCCCAATCTAGTCTATGTTGCACTACATCTTTTAGTCAATTTAATATAATATATTTATTGTACAGATTGATTTCTTTTATATGCTTACTAGCTTAGCATTTTAATCATGCTATGCTTTCATTGATTAGAATGTTATTCATCTACATAGGTCATTTACTCACTGATTGGTATTGAAGGTTGCTTAAGAATATTGTTGTAAGAACATTCTACTCTTTTGAATTAAATGAAAGACTATAACTTGTGGTTTTAATGATCACATCCTCATAGATATCAATTCCACATGTAGATATATTTATGTGGTATAGGTTTGTCTTCATTTTTGTTTAATTTCACTGTGAGTCTATTTCTAGATTTAATTTTTCCCTTTTTATGATTACATATGTAGATTTATTTGATAATTTGTTGAAATAGTGAACATAGCACTGTCACAAGAGTTATTTAACCATAGAGCTAGATGAAACCTTGTGACCTACATTGCCACCATTGAAGATATGAAAAACCATGATTTTGTTTTGTATAAGTTAGCATTGAAGAGTTTATGCTCATGTAGATTAGCTTTATTTCCATATTTATGAATAGACTTCTCATTCATTGAGCCATGTTCAAACTTATTAAAATGATGTATATGACTACAAGAAGTGTTCAACAAACATTTGATTGTAACTTGAGTTTCTACATTTGTAATCATAGTATATAATGGTTTGAAAGCAATTGTTTCTTTGTGAATCAATTTTTACTTTCAATTTATAGATTAGCCCTCTTTTATCTACAATGACTCATGTAAATACGAGTTTTTTAATTTAATCCAACAAATAACCTAGTGACAAGAAGATCCTAGTAGCTTGATTGAAGTTTGAGTACCTGATCATTGCCAAGTATGATTGAATAAGCTTTTCATTTATGTAATTTAGTTTTTCTTAGAAGCATATTAGAATTTTATATAAGAAACTATAATCCTACCCATACATTGCATGACACCTCACAAGTCTAGTGGATAGATGAATGTTGAAACTTATGCAAATAAGTTTCTCAAGAATCTTCTCCAGCCCAAAGTGTTATGCAACCTTGGAATGGTGCACATCAACGAATATTGTGTTCTCCCTCGAGAACATAAATGGAACATTTCATCCTTTAATATTTGGTTTGGTTGTTGTGTCATATAGTTTTTCAAAATTAATAAATATGTACAAAGTTGGGGCACTATGCATATGCTTCCCTAAAGTTGTAAAATTCACATTATTGGTATTGTGCAAATATTATCAATTGAGCTATTCATATATTGGTAGAGAATTCACAACCTTATATGTTTCCCTTATGGAACTAAATCATACTGTTGAATTATTTCATGCATGTAATCCACTTCATGTGTCATGCACTCTTGATCTTACTTTGTATCTAGATAAATTAGAAACGCTTATTGTCATTATGCATTACCACATATTTTCTAAGAAAATAATGTTTCTTACTCACAAGCATTAAAGATCAAATAAATACGTCTCGTCCTGCAGCTCTTCCTTTATATCATTCTGCGCCCTCCTCTCCTCGTTTCTATCTGGCACTCTCTGTTCTCCTTGCCTCACTCATCCTCTGTCTCAATCCTTTTCCCTCCATCTGTCTCTCCAGCGAGCTTTCTTCAGCTCCCTCCCCTCTCTTTTTCCTCGTCCCCACCTCTGATTTTCCCTTCTACCCCGTCTACCTTCTACCCATCCAACCTCTGGTATATTTCCCCTCCGTCTCGTTCAATAAGCCCCCTCCCAATCTCTCAACAGTAACCGTTGCTCTGAAAGCGGGATACTCTGTTTCTCCCGTCAGTATTTCCAGAACCCATCATCACGTCAATAACGCTCTTAATTCTCCCGCCTACTTGGCCTCTGTTTTCACCTACCTCCCCAACAGCAACATATTCACTTCAATGGCGCGCAGTGAGGATTGTTTCCACTGTGCTGATCTGCAAGCTGAGTTAGAAGAAATAAGGACTCAACAGTCAATGTTAGATAAAAAGCAAAGCCTATTGGACGCAAGATTAGAAGAGCACGATAGGCGTCTTGACGAGCAAAGCAGGAGGCTCTTTGAACAGGACCGCATTAACACTGAAAAATATAAAGCAGAAATCCAGCTCTTTATGCACAAGGCTCCCTCCCTCCAAGAGCAATTCAGGCAGCTCATAAACCGTTGCGCCCATGCCGAAGAGTCAATTTCCATTCTGAAATTCATGATGGAAAAGAACACCATTGCCACCAGCTCCTCCAGCGTCAAACAAGAAGCTAAAGATGACAACCCGGAGGAATCAACGGCAAGACACATCCAACACATCATGATTGACTGAATGAATTTTAAATGTATCTTTTTGTTATTCTCCTTTATTAGAATCTATAGTAGTGCTGTTTTTAATAGTAGCAAAAAAAACAAACTAAGGACCAAGGGGGTAGCCATTTTTTGTAAACCCCTTGCTCTCCCTCAGTCTGCGCAATCTATGTACCAGAGGATTCGAAATCCCTGCTTTTTTTCAGAATATAATACATAGCAACCGACCATTTCAAAAAAAAAAAAGATCAAATAAATACATGTAAATATGAAAGAAAATACAGATCATACCCTTATAAACCTATCATACTTTTGTTTTTTTCCTTTTCCATTTTTGTAGTGATTTCCCTTATCCTTGTAGGTTGCATATTTCCTCTCCACGACTATGAAAACTCCTTTATAGGTTTGCATTCCTTTCTTTTCGTGGTCATTACTTATATGGTATCCAAATGACAAAGGAATGTGGCCTAATCTACATCAGAGAATGCCTTCTCATAAAAGAAAAGACAAAAACTATAATTGAATATGCAAGTGAGAAATAAATGGAGCAAAACCAAATATAATAACAAATGTCTAATCTTTAGTTGATCACTCAATCTCCATGGTTGCCACAACTGACTTTTTAGTTGTGTGTTGATGCTCTATTCCTTTTGTTTCATCATTATCAACAAAAGCTCATCAAGTTAGTTTTCCATGATCAAAATACATTTGTTGTTGCTAGCTTCTTCATACTCATCATCACCTACCAACGCTTCTCCTCGAGGCTTGTTTTTCTCATTGAATAACTACTAACATAATAAAAAAGAAAACCCTAGGAAAAGGTATATTATAATTTTGAAATAAAACTCTCCATAAATTTGTTCCCAATGAATTAGCTTAACTAATTATTATCATTATTATTAAGAGTCTGAATAATACATAAAAATAAATGCATGATTTGAATTCTCCTAAATTAAGTACACTAATCATTATTGATACATTTATTTAAAATACTATTTACAACATTCTTAATTTTTTCTACCTAATAAATACAAATCTTTTTTCAAAATTATTATACAAATACATTTATTTAAAATATTGTTTACAACATTCTTAATTTTTTTTTGCCTGATAAATAAAAATCTCTTTTCAAAATTATTACCTAGAATCACTACCAAATAAATAGAAAAAACATAAAATTGTGAATATCTAAATCTCTAGGTTATCATAAAAGCAATGACCTAACCATAGTACTCATACATAAGTGTCATAATAGAAATAAGAATTAACATTATTATAAGGCATAGTTTAATTCTCAGACAAAATAACATTTTTCATTGGAATATGACGATACAATTTCAAGCAAGAATGTGATTTTTTGTTGTTTAAGACACACTTTTAAATGCATAAATAGATTCAACGCCCTAAAAAATCTCGATACTTTAATTTTAGAGATTAAACAATTTAAATTCAAATTTTTTAAAATTAGTTTAATTTTGATTAAAACTAAAAAAAAATCTTAAAAAACCATTTTATTTATAAATTAAACATAATACTTGAGTAAACTAATCTACATACCTAAGTACACTATATAGTAAATATATGCTATGACTTCATAAACGTCAAAGTTAGTATAATATCAAAGTGTGAAAGTGAGTAGGTGCTTAAGTGTGTTTTAGTGGGTTCATAAGTGTACCATTAGAAAAATATACCTAATATTAGATTTGGTATCCGATCACGTGTGAAAGTGAGTAGGTTTAAACAATCAACTACATGTTTTAACTTTTTATGATGAGTACATTCTATTAATTTAATTTAATGATTATTTCTGTTTTTTTATTGATAAGATATACTTTGAATTTGATGATGATTTTTTTTTTTTTTTTCATTAAAAGTTATATTTTGTTTTATTAAGGAAATTGTTTTAATATTATTTTATTTATTTTATTTTCTAATTTAATTTGTCGTTATATTATTATTATTAACTTGTTATTATGTAAATTATCTATAGTTTTTATTTTTATTTATAAAATGTTTCTTCATTTATTAAGATGATGGTAAAAATTATATTTTATATTTAATATTTTTATTATTTATCAAAAGAGTTATAATTAGTACTTGTTTTGTTTAAATAAAGGCTTAATTAAATTAAATAATAAACTTAAATTTATCATAAATTAATAATTAATAAATATTGTATTTCGTTAGTCTCACCAATAAGATTTGATTAAACTATATTATTTATTAATATTAATTTGTGTGTTTTATTTTATAAATCCTAACTTTTTTATAATTAAAATGATTAAATATGTTGTTATAATAATAGTTATCTAATTTTATTTTTTATTCTTTTATTTTTATTTTATTTTTTATTATATTATTATTATTTTATTTATATTTATTTTATTTATTTATTTTTATTTTTTATTATTTTTTTTAATTTATTTTTATTTTAATTTAATTTTTTATGTTATTTATTATTGTATTTCTTTTTTATTTTTTTTTTATTCCTTAGACTATTCTATTATTTACATGAAAAACCAGAGTACATTTACAGACAGGCTATCTATGAGATCCGTCTGCCGGAGAGAATGGCAAGTGGGATCAACCAAGTGTAGCCAGAAAAAGGGACTACCTGTTTCATGCCCTCACAGGGCGTTTGAGACCAAAAATCTTTCCTACGCAGGGGAGGACAAAACTGATACCCTTGCACAATATTAACCTCCCACAAAACAGACGACCAAACCGGAAGTAACCGACCCTACTCCTCAGCGATGGCAAACTGCCGCTAAGACACATTGACATAATGACTAATTGACACATAGATGAACCCGAGTCAGATGGACAGAAAGACATGACCAAAGAAACGAGAGAACCAGAACCACCTCCGAGCATCAGAACCTGAGACGTCGCCGCAGACCAATCCTCCGACTCCTCCTCCACAATTGGGCATGGTCTGTATTCCTCCTCTTCCTGCACCTTGCCTTCTTTCACCTCGGCCGCTTCAGATTGCTTCTGGCTCCTTTCCAGCTGAGGGTCTCGCATTTCCACGCCCTTCCCTTTATCTGCTTTGTGCAGGTTAGTTGCTTTGGCCGCACCACCCAGGGGATCAAATTCAGGCGGAGCGCTGGAGCCACCCTCATCCAGGGCTTCATCGATGAACAAAACAGAGATATTGGCATTAATGTGCGGACGGTTCATTGGGCTGTCGAAGGAGAAAATTGCAAAGCCAAAATAAGGAGCAGACGAGGTCCTAGGTGAGCTGGCCTCCATGAATTGGTTGTGCTTGAGAGAATTGGCACCTCCAAGACGTGGGCAATGGCAGAGACAGTGGCAATGAGGACAATGGCAGGGAGGATGAGATTCCTCTTCAGCTTAGGGCCGCGAAGACCCTCCACGGCTAGAGCCGTGACGACTCAGCATCCTCTGGCGGTTCCTGACCATATTGACAGGGTAGTCTTGAGCATAAACCACCTGAACCAGCAGACTTGGGACGGTGTAAAACAGACAAAGATCTGAGTTTGCCAGCACCATCAGCTGAACAAGAATCCCAGACCCTGGCCAAGTGAGGACAGTGATGCCGGGGCTACCTCTGTTTATAGAGCTCCATGCTCTTCCTCAGAGGTTGCCCGCCATTAAAGATGCCATCAAATTTGTAACAGAGCCTATCTGTGCAACGCAGTCGAGTGGAGTCGGAGCGTTAATGCGCTCAGTCTACCGTCCCTTAGCTGTTAAATGCACCTTTCGGGGATGTCCTGCGCCACCGCCTTCCAAGTCGCCTCTGCGCATGGTTGGCATGTGGCTACCATGATACCCCCGTCCCATCACCTTATTCCGGCTAGTTGGCACCCGCATCCGGGGAATAAGTTATCATAAATTGAAAACATAGAGAAAAAAAATTAAAAATCATGAAAATGAAAATAATAGAAAAAAGGAAAAAAAAAATTGAAAGTTAAATAAAAAGAAATAAAACAAAAAACAAAAAATTAGTAACTGATAGAAATGGAAGTCACTGAACAACCCACAATAAGACCTCAACCAATCACCTTACAAATAAATAAATTTAAATAATAAAAAATAATAAAATTTGAATTCCCAATGTTAAACTATGGATAAACAACATAAATTTTTGGTCAAAGGAAACTAATAAGTAGTCAAAGCAAAATTGAATGCGTAATACCATGGCTACAACAAGATATAATAAAAAAATCAATGTAATTTCATTATGAAAGAAAAATTGTAAATTTTATAAACAACATTTAAAAAAATAAAAAAATAAAAAAATACATAAATGGATGAGATTATTGTTGGTTAATGCACTTCATCCTTTGTTTCAATAATCTAGATCTACTGGAATGTCATTTTTAGATGTAAAGTCTATTAGCGTATTCAACTATTTATATGGATAAAGATATAGATTTATTGAATTTTATCTCCATCCATTAGGTTTTGATCATTAGGTTTTATATCAAAGTAAATACCAATCTCTCAATTTCTTTCATCTAGTTCATAATTACCATTAGATTTTCTATACTTTAATTTTTTTAATATTATTGTTAGTTATGTTTTTAAAACCAATTTAAAACAAAAAAAAATTGACTAAAGTATTGAATCCAACATCTAGTTTTGTTTTCAACTAAAATAATTTAATAAAATATATGATGTCCCCTTACCCCTAGCGTTGGGCTTATATAACCCCAATGAAGAAATCTCATGCATTAGAATTGTAAATCAAGACTTTACATATTTATCTTGTAATGAAAGCTTTAAAAATGCTTTTAATTCCTCCACATATTTAATGAACCTAAGATGAACATTGAAAAATGGAGATTCCATTTTCTTCATATATGATTGAATTTCTTGAGAGCAAAACTTCCCATGTAACTGCAAAAGGTAATGACATAAATGACTTTAGTTCTCTTTATACAACCACCTTTTTATGCATTCTCAATGATGCCCGTTGCCAAACATCTTTGCTTCCTACCATATCTTAATTGACCTCCAACCAGATAATTGTTGTATACAATCATTTTACCAAAAGATGATCGATTGATTCATTTTCCTACTTACACAGTTCACAGTGCACACCATCCTAGCTCGTATTTGCTTTTTTTTTTTTTTTTATATAAAAATTCATAAATTGGTACTTTATTCCTCAAAGTCCAACGACATGAGCATCCTTGTTTTCATTAGATCTCTGTTCTTACATATTATTTTCCACCACCATATTGGTTCACCCTATTGCTCAAAAGAGAACTTGGCTTTTTACCCTGATTTTGCAGTATATGCTTGCAACATAGTATTTTTGGTCTAATCAAATTGACACCATCATCTCTAATCTTACATAAATAGCCATTGAATTCTCTACATATGCTTTCCATTCCTCTCCTTTTTCTTCTTGTAATTGCAACTATATAGCATATTTTCATCCTTGCCACCAAAAATTTCTTGCAATTGGGCTTACTACCTAGACTAGTGTGTTGGCTAGCTATAGATCTTCAAATAAATTTTGAGTGAGTCTAAAAGATAACCATGCCCAACCCATGTATTTAACCCCACTCTAACACTTTCTCCACTATATACCTTTTAAGCTAATCAACTTCCCACTAAAGGATTCAACAAGACTAATGCTTTCCAAACTATAACACACAATATTAATAGATTTGTTTTTGCTTCTTATATAATTAACCATAGAGAGGCATATTATACAATTCTAAATAATTCACTGCTTTCACACATCATCTTAGGATATTTATCTCCATAAGTTTCTTGTTATTAGAGCCATGCCCAATAAATGTATGTTTTTGAGTCCCCATCCCCCTTCCTCTTTCAATTTTGTAATGAAGTTCCTTCTACCAAGAGTATGGACTCATTTTACTTCTTTCTTATCTAGACAAATATAAAGTGTTTCTCTCTAATTGACTCCAATACCCACGCTACAAAGTAATCCAATGATCCATAAACTTTCTTGGATATTCCACTAGGTAGCTTGTCACAACAATTTTGATAAAGAAAATTTACTGAACATTATAAGGGTTAATTTTTCCTTAGCTTTCTAAAATTATTAAAAGTATTATTTACTATGTATGCATGCAAAAAATAAATATGTAGAAAATAGAGAACAAATAGAACAATCACTCACAAAACCAAAATAACATAATATATGACTTGGGAAGCCCATTTGAGAGAAAACATAGTAAGAAAGTGAGGCTACTATGCTCTCTCTTTCTTCGAATGGAAATGGATGCAAGTACAAAGGAGTGAGACTTGTGGCCTGTGGTCTGCTATAAAACACAAACCATCTTTGTTCTCTCTCTCTCAACTGCTCTCCTTACTTATGGAACAAAATGCACTCAAATAGAATGAAACCCCTTTTCCTCTTAGTGACTTGATTGTGTCAAGAGGCACTCTATAGCCTAGTATGGGGAGATGTTGTAGTGTTTGTAAATAAGTGTGAACATTTAAATGTTGGAAGAATATGGGGGAGATGTTATAGTGTTGTAAAATGAAACATTGAATCAAAAAGTAATAATAATAAAATATAATGTTGACTTAATTAAAAAAGTAATAAAAATAATACATCAATTCAATTCAATTTGTTATACTGAACTTTTTCTTTTATTAATAAAACTTATGACACCCCCAAGGGATAGCTCAACTGGTTGAGTTCTTGTTGCTAAGTACCTTGCAAATTGGGAGGTCACGGGGTCAAATCTCCTCGACGCCCTTGGAGCTAGGCTCGACCAGATACGCTGATGGGTAGATCCCTTCGGGTGGATATGCCCGGATTATTACCCATGGATGTAGCGATCACTCAGTGACCGTGAGACCGTGAATCACAATTGAAAAATAAAAATAAAAATTACAACAAATTTTTAAGGAAAAAATCATATGGATATCACATTAAAATAAGTTTAAATAATAATGATTCATTTCGTAACCACCATATTTTAGAACATATAATTAATAAACATATAAAAACTTTAATAAATTTAATTAATAAATGTATAATAAATTATAATTATTTCTAAATATGAAATGTGAAATTTAAATGTAAACATAAATATGTTATAAATAAAATTTATTTGATTATATAAAAAATGATTTATATCTGTAACCATTATATTTCAGAATTTCATATTTAAATTTATTTAATAAGCATATAAAAATATATATCATATATCTATATATATATCTATAATATATATATATATATCTTCCTCTAAATTTTTAATTTTTTTATACTTTCATTATATAAAATTGATCAAAATTACATTATGCATGTGCACTTTCCTGGTGCATTTTGTCATGTCTCTGATGTTTTATATAATTTTGTATATACATTTCGTTTCAATGGCCTTTATAGCCAAGATTTTCATCTTTGTATTTTCTTACAAAATTTTTGGTGATGCTATATCGCTTTATTATAATACCAAAAAATAATATACTGAGGGACTGTTACATATCTCGAATTACCAGCCATATAAAAATTATGCACAAAAGTAGTAGAAATTATATGATGATAAATATTATCACTATAGTCTCTATAGTCAAGTCTCTCTATAAAAGGTCTATGGTAGTATTCAAAATGTTCTTCCTCCAAATGTTCTGAAATCTGTGATGTGTTGATGTCTAGTGAGATTCTTGCTTTTGATAGTCTATCTATTGCCATGTTATGCTCCCTTCCACTATGCCCATAGTTGTATCCACTATTCCATAAGTAACCATGACCTGTGAGGATTTATTTTGTTGTTAGGAGGGCATAAGAGATATTGCTTCTTTGCCTGAATCAAGCTACATATATTTTCCCCAACTAAATAGATACTCATCATATGATATATACATTGCCTATGAATTAGACTTGCTTGGACAAGGGTTAAACAACTAATTTTGAAACTTTAAGGAACATTCTCTTGCCAAATGTTCATATTCAGGAGATCTTCTACATTGAAAAGGAACTCCTTCATAATCAAGAATATGCATAATCTCCTCGTCACAATCAATATCAACTGTCTCCACAAACCCACCACAAAGGTCTATGTTGACTGAACTCTTGCCACTGATTTGTTTCCAGTAATGTTGTTTGAGGAGTCATCATCAAGGAAGGTCCCTAATGAATTTCCCATATTGTTAAAAATTCTCATCCTAGTATCGAGTCAAAAGGCCAGGAAAACATACCCATATAGGAACTATGTCCATTCTTTCCTTATTTGTATTTAAAATGGGGGTCCATAACTTGAATATGATCAGAGGTGGAGTCAATTTGCCACACCTTCTGCTTTATCCTTTTTGCCTCATATGGAGTCAAGAAATTTAGCTAAATCCATCCTTTTACAAAATGTTCAATATGAGGAACCTCTTTGATATATGAACTTAACTCCCTTTTTTCCTAGGCTCTGATACTCGAATATTTAAAAGACCTTTTGTGAGCTTGAATGGATAGTGTATGTTTGGCCAAGGTTGCCATATTCTTCATGAATACATCATCACTGAGAGCCAGATCGATCTTCTGACACACATATTTCTTTTTTAGGCAACTACTCTTTTTTTATTTGGAATTTAGGGGATTATCAGACAAACCATGTGAGTCCTTCACATTATATTTCAAACCTTTCTCACCTACTTTCCTCCCATAACTTCTTATAAAATTTAAACCTTTCGACCCTACCACTACTAAACCTTCATTTATAAAACTATTGGTGGCCAATTAGATGCCTTCCACTAGGAGAGAAAACAAAAGTGGCGACATAAAAGGGGAAGAGTTATTAAGAAACTCATTTCTATGGGACCCTTTACATAGATTTCCGCTACAGTGCCACAAAACACTTAGATTCCATGTGATTCTAGACCCACAAAATCTATGCCTATCCTTGGAAGAAAATGTTCTAGAATTGATCCATAAACGGTCGTGGATATTCCACTGAACAATCATTAGGGGAATTTTGAGGTCTAAAATGGGCCTCCTAAGAAAAATGTACAACCAAAATAAACTTTATAAGAACCAATATGATTCAATATGATGATGTCAACCATGGGGGATGATTCACCATTTTGGAGTAAAAAGTAAAAATATTAAAAAATAATAAAATAATAAAACTAATTTTTCAATTCGTACTTTCAACTTATCTCGCTAAGGCTTTACTCAAATTTCGAGCAGGATTACTTGTTGGATGAAAAATTTAATTCCTTATCCAAGGAGCACCCATGTTGCATACTTTTGATGGACCTCGCTACATGAAAAATGAGAAATACATGAAAAAAGTGATTTCAATCATGTTTTTCATGTATTTATCATTTTTCATGTAGTAGGGCCCATCAAAAGTATGCAACATGGGTACTCCTTGGATGAGGAATCAAATTTTGCATTTAATGAGTGTTTTCACTTGAAATTTGAGTAAACTCATTGAGAGATAAGTTGAAAATACGAGTTGAAAAATAGTTTTTGTTTTTTTCCTCTAAAATTTGATGATGTAATCTAATATTATTTTATTATTTTCACTATTATTTTATAATTTCCTTAGGAGACCCATTTTAGACCTCAAAATTCCCTTAATGTCGTCACAAAATATCTGATAATATTATATAAAAAATTTGAGATTCTACACTATTACATTTTTATTAAACTTTAAGATATGTAAATTTAATTGTAATTAGTGGATGCATGTGAATGGAAATTATGCAGAAAAAAAGATAACGACAAAATAATATCTCACACACATAAGACACAAGATATACTATGGGAAACCCTTTCGAGAGAAAACCCAGCTAGAAGGTGAGGTCACTTCATTCTCTTTCTCTATTTGGAAATACAGTTGCAGGTACAAAGAAGTAAGGCTTGTGGCCTGTGGGATGCTACAAAGCACAAATCCTCTCTGCATGCTCTACCTCCTATCCCTCATGTCTATATTTGTTCAACTATGGAACAAAATGTTCTTGAAAGAATGGAATGCCTCTTCCTCTTAGTGGCATGGTTATAACATAGCCTTATAGCCTAATAGTGGTTAAGTTTGACTACATCAAATCTTAATTAGAGTTATAAAATAGAATCTTATAGAGTATTTTACATCACCATCACATGGCTAGCCCCTTTTCCATGAATAATGGGAGCTGATGCGGCATCCTCTCGAATTATAGGTGTGAAAACAGGAAGGTCAACTTCTTAGTGGCATAACTTTTGCATACAGACTCTGATTGACACTCTTCTTGCACCATTGGAAACATATTTATGTGTAGAATACAATGAAATTGTGCCAAACTAAAGCAACAAGGTTTTACCTCCAAAAAAAATCATGTATGCCTCAAAACGGTCCTAGAAGGTTTCAGACCCTATTTTGCCAAACTGGGTCCTACCAATAAAAACGGTCCCGTGAGTTGATTCCTCCAACTTTTCCATTCTGAATGAATTTAGATTGATTAAAAACAATATAATGATCCAATATGGATCACACCTCCCCATTTTTGGAGGATTTTGGTTCCCAAAAGATTCTACTGAATGAGGTGAGGAAATGTTTCCTCCAACTTCTCTCTGCTGTACAATTTAGCTTTGCTTGGAAGTTGTCCTTTCAACCCAAATTGCCACAGGTCATGGTTCCCTTGTCTTGTAATTTTAGACCTCTAATAGAAAACTGTATCTTTTGTCAACTCTTCCTGAGCGTCTGGTGCCAAATCCTCCACATAAGGCAGGACCTATTCCTCTTGCCAATCTAGCATGGAAGACTCATAGAGTTTCAAATTATCTACATTCACAACTGAGGAAATGTGCATATATGGTGGTAAATTGAGCTGATAGGTATTATCACCCACCTTTTCTAGTATCTCAAAGGGACCATACCTCAAAGCCTTTATTTTCTTACCAGGCCCCTGCAACATCTCCTTGTTCAGCTATAGCCATACTCTATCTCCCTCCTTGAACAATTTCTCTATTCTATGTTGATCATGCCTAGCCTTATAAATCTCTTATGACTTCTATAATGTTTCCTAGACCTGTAGATGGATCTTCCTAATCTTATCTATACATTTTTCATCCCTCAAAGATTCTCCTATAATATCTTCCCTTACTCCTCCTTGCTGCCCATATGCAATGTCTAATGATGAAGGCGGAAAATATCTAAAAAAAGTTTCAAATGGGGAATTTCCTATAGAAATGTGCACTTCTATGTTGTAATACTGTTGTATATATACCATATTTTCATCCCAGGTCTTCAGATTCTTTTGGTTGTATCCCCTTAGAAGTTACATCAAAGTCCCCTTAACTACTTATGTCTACCCATTTGTTTGTGGATGGAATGTTGTAGATCTCTTCAACTTCGTGTCCATATTCTCCCACAATGTAGTCCAAAATGCACTAAAAGATATTGTATCCCTGTTTGAAATGATGCTCCTTGGTATCCCAAAGTGCACCCAAACCTATCCAAAGAACAAGTTTGTTGCTTCTTTTCCACCGATGGTCTTTTTCTAGGGCATTAGAACACACATCTTGCTGAGCCTATCAACTACCATGAACATGTAGTCATGTTCCTTCCTGGTTGTCAGTAAGCCTCCCACAAAGTCCATGGAAATGATTCCCAAGGACGGGTGGGTACAAGTAAAGGATGATATAGACCTTATTTCTTATTGCTAGGCTTGTTGGTACAAAATAGAATGCATCCTCTTATCAAACTATCTACCTTCTCTCACATCTTGGGCCAATACACATGTCTCTACAAGTTAGCCATGGTCTTCCCTACACCAAATTTCCTTGCAAAATTAGAGGTGTGAGCCTCTCTAATCAGTTGCAATCGTTCAACTTTAGGAATTAATAATGTATCCAACTTGTAGAGTAACCCATCCTAGAGATGGTAGTCAACGGTGTTGTCACCATCACACACATGACTCTCTCGGAAACTACAGATACACCTCCTTGAAATCCTCATCCTCTGAATATGCCTCTTTGTATGCATCATGGGTGAATGGATCCATATGCATAAGAGTCCCCAAAGCTATATTCCTTGATGTGGGTGGCCTTGAAAGCATGTCGACCAACTTGTTTGTGCTGCCATTCTTATACTTGATCACCAAATAAAACTACTGTAAAAACCACATCCACTTGTAATTCCTGGTCTGTTGTAGCTTACTCTGGGTCTGCAAGTACTATAATCATTGGTGATTTGTGTGGATTAATGTCTCCTTTCCCATCATATAGTGCTTCCACTTCTTCAAATCTTGCACCATGACATAGAGCTCCTTGTCGTAGGTAGGGTAGTTAAGAACTACCCCATAAAAAACTTCAGAATGGTAGCATATAGGCCTTCCTCCCTACATCAAAACAACTCCAATAACGTACCCATTCACATATGTCTCCACTTCAAAGGGCTGTTATGAGTTTGGTAATGCCAGACCTGGTGCGTCATTGATCTTGTTCTTTAACTCATTGAAATCCCTCTACTGACCTTTTCCCCATCGGAAACTCTTATCACTTGCTATTATGGCATGGAGCGGTGTTGCTATTACTAAAAATGAGGCTACAAATTTCCTTAGGTACTGTGCTTCCCCAATGAAACTATTGACCTCAGAAACATTAGTAGGCACCGAATATTTCATGATGGCCTCCATCTTGGAAGTATCTATCTTCAGATCTCCTCCACCAATCACATACCCAGATACACCAAAGGCTACTACACAAACTCGTACTTCTTGAGATTTTATAGCAGGTGGTGCTTCTTCAATGTTTCCAGCACTTACATCAAATGTGAAATATGCTCCTCCCAGGTAGCACTATATAGCAATATATCATCCAAATAGACAATAACAAATGAATCTATAAAAGGGCACAATATATCATTCATTAATCTCATAAATGCAGTTGGTGCATTACACAGGTCAAATGACATGACTAACCACTCATACAAACCTTCCCTGGTTTGGAAGGCAGTCTTCCATCTTCTTCTTTGACTTGACCCTGGTGATATCCATAATATAATTCCATCTTGGTGAAGTATTTTTCTTGCTACAACTGATCCAAAAAATCATCTATCCTAGGTAAGGGGTATCTGTTCTTAAGCGTGATTTTGTTCAACGCCCTGTAATCTATACACATCTGCCAAGTCCTGTCCTCCTTCAACACAATGATAATGGGTGACCCACATGGTGATGTAATCAGTCGAATGACACCTTGTTCCAACAACTGTTGCAATTGTTTCTTCACCTCACTTGCTTCTATAACAGACTGCATGTACATTGATGAAAAATTGACTAAACTTGGGGGGGGGGGGGAATCAATTTAGTATATTCATGGACATTAAATTATTTTCATTAACCAAAAACACTACATGAGCAACTTAATAAATAATGACCAACAGATAGAATAGGTGAAAAAAAATTAATAATAAAACCAAAACATCACATGAGCATATAACAACACATTTTTACACCAAATATATGTGGAAAACCATAAAGGGAGAAAACCATGATATTATTATTGTTGTGATGCAAAGGTAAGCTCCTACTCATTACGTCTGACTTTCTATAGGCTCCAACCTACATGAGGTTGCTACCTCAATTTTCTGCAAGCTCCAACTGCAAGGAAACTCTAACTCCCATGTGTTTTCTATAGGCTACAACCCACAAGAGGCTCCTACCTCAACATGCTCCAACTTGATGTTTATCAAGCCACAACTTGAAAGGAGACTACCATCTACTAATGCAAACAAGAAATAACAATGTGTTTGTTTACTTTGTCATAATTTTTGCATATCTCCATCTTCATTTCTGCATCTTCTTCCCTTCAAATATGCTTCACATCAAATTCATAAGTTCTAGGTAACTAATGCATAATAGCTCAACCAACTCCTTCACATTCCCCCATTATCTAACCTCTCCAATGCCTTCCAAAATCACATATTTGATAAATATAGTTCTGGTTGTTTGTATCCCACATAGGAATATGAAATGAATAGGCTCGACTCTTTGCCTTCTAGTCATTCGTTTCCAAACTCTTCATATCTTGAATATTAGAACACAAAAATAAATAATCTATCCAATATTAATTTCAGCCAAATGTAATCATTAAATGCATCAACATAATGCTAACATCAAATACCAATATTCATCATTAATGTATCACAACAATATTTGCAACATCTTTGCCTTTGCCTTGGAGTCTTGCCTTTGCATCATAACAATTTAGTTCAATCAACAATTTCACATCAAAACAAATTATTCAATATAACAATCTCTGCAACATTATGAAAGTATATCAACACTCCTAAGGGTTTCTCCCTCACTTGCCGCTCTTGTGTTTCTCCTTTGCTTATTGCTCTTTTTCTTGCTGCTAGCTAGTCCTTTGCTTTTTGCTCCTTCATTGCTTCTTGCCTCTACTGCTTTGCATCTTTTGAGCTTTTTCCATCAATGATAACAATGCCAACAATATCCCCTTTGGCATTGATGGCAAACACTAATCCTTCTCCTTTTTTCCTGAGAAGTGTCTTCCTTTCTTTGATTGCCTCCCCCTTTGACATTAATGGCAAGGGGGTTACAAATGTCTTATAGCATGTAAAAGAGTCCTAGTTTTCATCATTGCATTAAGCCTTAAGGTACTGTGAATGAACCTCAAACAAGTTACACTGATGGTTTTAGTACAAGGAATATGCCAAAACTTTCCTTAAAGAAAGCCAAAATAATTTCCAGCAATCCTTACAAGTACTAGTGAATGATTACCATAGAGATTCAAATTCAAATTTGTAGTGATATATCTTTGGGATAGGCTTGATCAATCAACAAAAGGAGGTTCATTTGATCCATGTTTAAGGCATTTTTCTACATTCAAACCATCAATTAAAGCCATGATCTAGAGGTAATGACATTATCAATCTTATCAACCCTTACTAATGTTGGCCTAATAATCGTATCTCTCTATAATGCAGTGGTCTAGAGTTCAGTGATCATGGCATCAAATTTATATTGTTTTTCATGTACTTCACTAGGTTGATACACTCCAGATATCTCACTACCAACTCTGAATTCTACTATAGAGTCTTTGCTTGAGGTAAAATCCACAATGAAATTATTAACCAGTAAAGCATGCTGATTCTCCTCACAAATACTAACACAACCTATCCTTTCTCCCATGGAAATCACCTCACCTCTACCACTTCTTCTAGTTTCTACCAAAACTTCAGATTCACCTGCTCTACTTTCTGCTCTATTTACAGAAACATCATTCCCACCAATGTCACCACGACCATCAGTCTCAGTCCCACTTACTTCTAGACAACCATTCATTCCCACACTAACAATGATAATACCTATTCTACCCGTATTGATAGTTGCAATTTTTTTTCCAGTATCCTCTTTAATGCCTTCACCACTCTTGCATGAAACTTGATGTACATTATCCACACTCTCGGTAGAATTTTCCATCCTATCATGGTAGAATGTATCAACTACAACCATAGAAGAAAACCTCTGAAATTCACTATCGCAAAGTTCCTGAACACGTCTTTAATTAAAATCAGGCCCATTCCACCTACGCTTGTTTCTAGTATTGTCTTCTCCATAACTGAATCTTTCAAATGTCTTTCCTTGACCAACATGAGAAATTCCCTTGGAAACTTTAGAGTTGGCTTCTATTCTCTTACGTTTTGATGATCTTGCAGTGTCAATTCCTTCTTTGTCAACATCTGTTGGGGAATTTTTCTGGTAAAATTCTAAAAACAACAAAAAACTGAACACAGAGACAATGCTCTGTTTTGCTCTCCAGGATCTTAACACAGGGAAGCTTTAAAGATTATTTATGAGAACAAAGTATTACACACCCATAAAATATTTGTATTCATTAAAATAAAATTTCTGATACATAATTCATCCTCTTTCACACAGAGGGATTCACCAATATCATTTCAACAAAAAGAATTACTCTGTCTCCTCCTGAGATTTTACACTGCTGTGTGTAAAAATCTCTTTTACATTCACTGCTGTAAAAACAGACTTCAACTACAGAAAGTTTACATTCACTGCTGTGTGGAAATTACACCGATTTTTCTCACGCTGCTGTGTGCTCCTTTTTGCATATTCAGAACTTTTTCATATGCACTGCTGTGCCTCTCTTTTCAATTACATTTCATTTACACTGCTGTGTATATTTTCATACGCGCTACTGCGTTATCCACATCTCACTCTAAGAAACATTACATATATATATGACAACAAAAAATTTACCTCCATTTTCACTTGCCATGCTGCCGTAAAATAAAAAACAATAAAATTAAATGCTTTTACCAACCTTTACTTGTGCCCATACTCCCGCTGAAACAAAATTAAAAACTTCACCAAAACTTACCAACCCATAGTAAATTACATTTACTATTTTACTGACAAAGCTGGCAGTAAAGAAACTTTTACTTCACATCAAATTCATTTGCTTCACGCCTGTACTTCAACCATTTGACTTCAATTGGATCGCATCGCACAATCACAATTTGCTCGAGGGAAAAATGGAACACAATTATATTGGTGCGATTTGCGATCAGATCACATCACACCATCGCAATCGCAGAAATCAAGTGAACAAATAGAGACTCCAAGCAAGCATGCAATTTGCGATTTGCGATCTCATTGCATCGCAAGGAAAAATAATTCTGCAGTTGAAATTATTATTTCAACACTCCCCTTTAATTTCAACTGCTGGGCATTCAGTCATACCCAGACACTTCCTCAAAAATTCGAAGCTTTTTTGATCCAATGGCTTTGTCAAAATGTCTGCAACTTGTTCCTGAGTCTTGCAATGTTGTAAAATGATTTCTCCATTGTTCACCAATTCTTTGATGTAATGGAACCTTGTATCAATGTGTTTTGTTCTCTTATGAAACACTGAATTCTTGGATAATGCAATAGCTGAGCTATTGTCACAAAAAACAATCGTTGCATTTGCTTGCTCTTGGCATAGGCTCCTTAGCATCCTTCTCATCCAAACCACTTGACACGTTGCTGCTGTAGCTGCCACATATTCTGCCTCTGCTGTAGACAACGCCATAATGGATTGCTTCTTAGAAGCCCATGAAATGGCTCCTGAACCCATGTGAAAAACATAACCGGAAGTGCTTTTCTGGTCATCTATACTTCCAGCCCAATCACTATCGGTGTAGGCAACTAAATCTGAATGTTTTGAGATAGTATATAAAATTCCAAGCACTTTAGTACCTTTGACATACCTCAGAATTCTTTTCGCTGCTTACCATTGTGCTTCCTTTGGCCTCTCCATGAATCTAGAAATTAAACTAACAACAAACATTATATCTGGCCTAGTTGCTGTTAAATACATGAGGCTGCCAACTATGCTCTTATATAAGCTAGGATCAAAATCCTTGCTGCTGTCCTCTTTGTTGAGTTTTAATCCCATTACTATGGGAGTGACTGCTGCCTTGCACTCTTGCATATTAAATCTGCCCAATACTTCATTTACATATCTCGCTTGAGAGATAAAAATTCCATTTTCATTTTGATCTACTTCTATTCCTAAGAAGTATCTCAACAAACCCATGTCAGTCATTTCAAATTCTTATTTCATGACTGATTTGAAATTTTTAATGAGGTAGTCATCATTACCTGTAAAAATAACATCATTAACATACAATACTACAATTAAAATCTTACCATCCTTTTCTTTGATGTAGACGGTGGGTTCTCCCTCACATCTGTCAAACTCATTTTCCAGTAGATAGGAATCTATCCTACTATACCACGCTCTTGGCGCTTGCTTCAGCCCATAAAGAGCTTTCTTCAATCTGCACATTTTGTGCTCTTCACCCTTTTTCTCATAGCCTAGAGGCTGTTCAATATAGACCTCTTCCATTAATACTCCATTCAGGAACGCTGACTTCACATCCATTTGGTAAACTTTCCACTTGTTTTGTGTTGCTATGGACAACACTATTCTCACGGTATCCATTCTTGCAACCGGTGCGAAAGTTTCCCCATAATCTCTCCCATACTGCTGCTTGTATCCCTTGACAACCAGCCTTGCCTTGTGTCTTTCAATTTTGCCTTCGGCATTGCTCTTGGTCTTATAGACCCATTTGACTCCAATGACTTCTTTACCTTTTGGTAGGTCAACCAAATCCCATGTTCTGTTTCTCTCTATGGCATTCATTTCTTCATCCATAGCTTCTATCCATTTCTTATCTTTAATTGCTTCTTCGAAATGAATAGGGTCATCAACATGAAAATACAAGGCAAATAAGGAATTCATTCCTTCGTCATAAATGTCACTTAAGTTTCTAAATTTCTTACCTCTTTCATTCAGTGTGCAAGTGCTTGAAGATGCACTTGAACTTCCACTTCGTGGTGTGCTTGGAGAAGCACTTTCATTTCTCCTCAAGGGTGTCGCTTGCTGTCCTTGTGTTGGTGCTGCTGTTTGGGGATGTGTTTCAGCCATCTCCTCATCATCTTCATCATGAGACAAATAGTGTTTGACATTCATTGTTTTCTCTATGCTTCCATCCCAAGCTTCCTCCTCAATGAACTGAACATCTCTGCTGACAAAAAACTTCTTGGTAGATGGGATATACAACTTGTAAGCTTTGGATTCTTCACTGTATCCAATGAAAAGACATTTCTCTGCTTTGTTGTCCAACTTCCTTCTTAGCTGATCTGGAATGTTGTGCATAAGCCACACATCCAAAAACTTTCATGTTGGTGACTCCTTGCTTTCTCCCACTCCATGCTTCTTCAGGCACTTTGTTCATCACTGCTTTTGTAGGACACCTATTCAAAATATATGCTGCACAATTTATAGCTTCAGCCCAATAATCATTTGGCAAATGCTTTGCCTTCAACATGCTCCTCGCCATATTCATGATGGTCCTATTCTTCCTTTCAGCAACTCCATTTTGCTGCGGAGTGTACCTTGCTGTAAATTGCTTGTGTATTCCATTTTCTCTACAAAAACGCAGGAATTCCTTGGAGATATACTCACCTCCTCTATCTGTTCTTAAAACTTTGATATGCAACCCACTTTGATTTTCCACAAGTGCTTTGAAATTTTGGAAATTTTCAAACACTTCACTTTTGTTCTTTAGGAAATAAACCCAAGTTTTTCTAGTAAAATCATCAATAAATGTTAGAAAATATTGGCTGCCTGCTAAAGATGAAGTTTGCATCGGTCCACATACATCTGAGTGGACAATCTCTAAGGGTGCTTTTGCCCTTATGCTTTTCCCTGATGGAAAACTTTCTCTGTGTTGTTTTCCCAATATGCAACCTTCACAAAGGCTGTCCGGTTTCTCTATCAGTGGTAATCCTCTTACCATCCCTTTTCTGCTTAACAAATTAAGACCTCCAAAGTTGAGATGTCCAAATCTCAAGTGCCACAACCAATTTACATCCTTTGGCACGCTTTGGAAAGTCTCTTGGGTAACTGTTGCAATTACTTCTTTGTTTTTCAAATCTGCCCTTATTCTGAGAGGGAACATCTTGTTTCTTGTCATTTTTACTTCAGCAATGCATCTTTTGCTGGGTGCTATATCCATGATGGTGCATACATCATTCTTAAAGAAAACTTTGTACCCCTTATGGACAAGCTGTCCTATACTCAAGAGGTTACATCTCATTCACATAGTAGACATTTGCTATGGTTTTCTTTTCACCCTTCTTTGTAAATATTTTTATTTCTCCTTTTCCCATAACAGAGATTTTGCTATTAGTCCCAAGTG
>APFE030046866.1:73588-93848 GCA_000404065.3 Pinus taeda | reverse complement strand
ATGGTTGCTACAACCGGAATCTAGAAACCATATGTCTTCACTATTTGTTTCAGCCATGTTACAAGCTAATAAAACATTATCTTGGCTGATATTTTCTCTAGTGATATTTGCACTAGAACTATTACTCATATCATGTTGTTTCTTCTTACATTCACTGGCATAGTGCCCATATTTTTTACAATAATAACTGGCATAGTGTCCTTGAGCATGATATTGTCCACTTTGTTGGCTGCTGCCTTGGCCTTGGTTCTGATTTGGATTGCTGCCTCTTCCTTGAGCATTTGCTGGACTGTTCCTTCCACCTCTATTTTGGCCTCTGCCTCTTCCTCTCTTGTTTCCTCTGCCTTGACCTCTTCCTCTTCCAAAAGACATCTGGATCTTGAAGGCTTGCTCTAGAGATGAGTTTTCATTTCTACTCAACCTCTGCTCATGAGTTATCAGTGATGCATGAAGTTCATCAACTGAAAAGTTTGAGAGATCCTTTGTCTCTTCTATGGTGGTGACAATCACATCAAAATTTGAGGGTAGGACCCTCAAAAGTTTCTCCACATTTCTCCTTTCTTCAAGAACTTCTCCATGAGTCCTCATTTGTGTGACCAAACCAATCACATCTGTGAAGAATGAGTCAATGTTATCTGACTCCTTCATGCTCAGATTCTCAAAATCTCTCCTCAACAGCTGTAGTTTTGTTGTCTTCACTTTCTCCATGCCTTGATAGGCTGTCTTGAGAGTTTGCCATGCTTCTTTGGATGTATTGGCTGCTGCTATCCTTGGAAACACACTCTGGTCCACTGCTTGATACAAAAATACAAGGCCTTTTGAGTCCTTCTTCCTATTTCTCTTTAATAGATCTTTCTCTGCCTGAGTTAATCTGTTAAACTCATTTTCATCTGCTGGTTCTTCAAAACCATCTTGAACTAATTCCCATAAATCTTGACATGAAAACGGGGCTTTCATGGTTATTGCCCAATAGTCATAGTTTTTCCCATTGAACTGTGGGAATTGAGGATTAAACATACCCATGCTGGTGCTGGTGCTGGCCATTCTAGCACTCTTTAACTATGCTATAAAATGCTTGGCTGTGTATTTAAAACCACTGACTGTTTCTTCAACAACAACACATAAAAACTAATTTGAAAAATACCTGGATCCTTTTGCCAGAGACTTCACTTTGCTGGAGAAACTGCTGCAGCAAGAAACTCCTTCCTTCAGCTTCTTTGACACCTTCAAAGAGCTTGAACCTGCTCTGATACCACTGTTGGGGATTTTTTCTGGTAAAATTCCAAAAACAACAAAAAACTGAACACAGAGACAATGCTCTGTTTTGCTCTCCAGGATCTTAACACAGGGAAGCTTTAAAGATTATTTCTGAGAACAGAGTATTACACACCCATACAATATTTGTATTCATTAAAATAAAATTTCTGATACAAAATTCATCCTCTTTCACACAGAGGGATTCACCAATATCATTTCAACAAAAAGAATTACTCTGTCTCCTCCTGAGATTTTACACTGCTGTGTGTAAAAATCTCTTTTACATTCACTGCTGTAAAAACAGACTTCAACTACAGAAAGTTTACATTCACTGCTGTGTGGAAATTACATAGATTTTTCTCACGCTGTTGCGTGCTCCTTTTTGCATATTCAGAACTTTTTCATATGCACTGCTGTGCCTCTCTTTTCAATTACATTTCATTTACACTGCTGTGTATATTTTCATACGCGCTGCTGCGTTCTCCACATCTCACTCTAAGAAACATTACATATATATATGACAACAAAAAATATACCTCCATTTTCACTTGCCATGCTGCCGTAAAATAAAAAACAATAAAATTAAATGCTTTTACCAACCTTTACTTGTGCCCATACTCCCGCTGAAACAAAATTAAAAACTTCACCAAAACTTACCAACCCACAGTAAATTACATTTACTGTTTTACTGACAAAGCTGGAGGTAAAGAAACTTTTACTTCACGTTAAATTCATTTGCTTCAGGCCTGTACTTCAACTGTTTGACTTCAATTGGATCGCATCGCATAATCACAATTTGCTCGAGGGAAAAATGGAACACAATTATATTCGTGCGATTTGCGATTTGCGATCGGATCTCATCGCACCATCGTAATCGCAGAAATCAAGTGAACAAATAGAGACTCCAAGCAAGCATGCGATTTGCGATTTGCGATCTCATCACATAGCAAGGAAAAATAATTCTGCAGTTGAAATTATTATTTCAACACTCCCCTTTAATTTCAACTGCTGGGCATTCAGTCATACCCAGACACTTCCTCAAAAATTCGAAGCTTTTCTGATCCAATGGCTTTGTCAAAATGTCTGCAACCTGTTCCTGAGTCTTGCAATGTTGTAAAATGATTTCTCCATTGTTCACCAATTCTCTGATGTAATGTGACCTTGTATCAATGTGTTTCATTCTCTTATGAAACACTGAATTCTTGGATAATGCAATCGCTGAGCTATTGTCACAAAAAATAATCGTTTCATTTGCTTGCTCTTGGCGTAGGCTCCTTAGCATTCTTCTCATCCAAACCGCTTGACACGCTGCTGCTGTAGCTGCCACATATTCTGCCTCTGCTGTAGACAATGCCACAATGGACTGCTTCTTAGAACCCCATGAAATGGCTCCTGAACCCATGTGAAAAACATAACCGGAAGTGCTTTTCCGGTCATCTATACTTCCAGCCCAATCACTATCGGTGTAGCCAACTAAATCTGAATGTTTTGAGACAGTATATAAAATTCCAAGCATTTTAGTACCTTTGACATACCTCAGAATTATTTTCGCTGCTTGCCAATGTGCTTCCTTTGGCCTCTCCATGAATCTGGAAATTAAAACTAACAACAAACATTATATCTGGCCTAGTTGCTATTAAATACATGAGGCTGCCAACTATGCTCTTATATAAGCTAGGATCAAAATCCTTGCTGCTGTCCTCTTTGCTGAGTTTTAATCCCATTACTATGGGAGTGACTGCTGCCTTGCACTCTTCCATATTAAATCTGCCCAATACTTCATTTACATATATCACTTGAGAGATAAAAATTCCATTTTCATTTTGATCTACTTCTATTCCTAAGAAGTATCTCAGCAAACCCATGTCAGCCATTTCAAATTCTTCTTTCATGACTGATTTGAAATTTTTAATGAGGTAGTCATCATTACTTGTAAAAATAACATCATCAACATACAATACTACAATTAAAATCTTACCATCCTTTTCTTTGATGTAGATGATGGGTTCTCCCTCACATTTGTCAAACTCATTTTCCAGTAGATAGGAATCTATCCTACTATACCACGCTCTTGGCGCTTGCTTCAGCCCATAAAGAGCTTTCTTCAATCTGCACACTTTGTGCTCTTCACCCTTTTTCTCATAGCCTAGAGGCTGTTCAATATCGACCTCTTCCATTAATACTCCATTCAGGAATGTTGACTTCACATCCATTTGGTAAACTTTCCACTTGTTTTGTGCTGCTATGGACAACAATGTTCTCACGGTTTCCATTCTTGCAACCGGTGCGAAAGTTTCCCCATAATCTCTCCCATATCGCTGCTTGTATCCCTTGACAACCAGCCTTGCCTTGTGTCTTTCAATTTTGCCTTTGGCATTGCTCTTGGTATTATAGACCCATTTGACTCCAATGACTTCTTTACCTTTTGGTAGCTCAACCAAATACCATGTTCTGTTTCTCTCTATGGCATTCATTTCTTCATCCATAGCTTCTATCCATTTCTTATCTTTAATTGCTTCTTCGAAATGAATAGGGTCATCAACATGAAAATACAAGGCAAATAAGGAATTCATTCCTTCGTCATAAATGTCACTTAAGTTTCTAAATTTCTTACCTCTTTCATTTGGTGTGCAAGTGCTTGAAGATGCACTTGAACTTCCACTTTGTGGTGTGCTTGGAGAAGCACTTTCATTTCTCCTCAAGGGTGTCACTTGCTGCCCTTGTGTTGGCACTGCTGTTTGGGAATGCATTTCAGCCACCTCTTCATCATCTTCATCATGAGACAAACAGTTTTTAACATTCACTGTTTTCTCTATGCTTCCATCCCAAGCTTCCTCTTCAATGAATTGAACATCTCTGCTGATAAAAAACTTCTTGGTGGATGGGATATACAACATGTAGGCTTTGGATTCTTCACTGTATCCAATGAAAAGACATTTCTCCCCTTTGCTGTCCAACTTCCTCCTTAGCTGATCTGGAATGTGTGCATAGGCCACACATCCAAAAACTTTCATGTGGGGACTCCTTGCTTTCTCCCACTCCATGTTTCTTCAGCACTTTGTTCATCACTGCTTTTGTAGGACACCTGTTCAGAATATATGCTGCACAATTTATAGCTTCAGCCTAATAGTCATTTGGCAAATGCTTTGCCTTCAACATGCTTCTCGCCATATCCATGATGGTCCTGTTCTTCCTTTCAGCAACTCCATTTTGTTGTGGGGTGTACCTTGCTGTAAATTGTTTATGAATTCCATTTTCTCTACAAAATCATAGGAATTCCTTGGAGATATACTCACCTCCTCTATCAGTTCTGAGAACTTTAATGTGTAGCCCACTTTGGTTCTCCACAAGTGCTTTGAAATTTCTAAACTTCTCAAACACTTCACTTTTGTTTTTAAGGAAATAAATCCAAGTCTTTCTTGTAAAGTCATCAATAAAAGTTAGGAAGTATTGATTACCTGCTAATGATGCAGCTTGCATCGGTCCCCATAAATCTGAGTGGATGATCTCTAAGGGTGCCTTTGCCCTTATGCTTTTACCTGAGGGAAAACTTTCTCTATGTTGTTTTCCCAAAATGCAACCTTCACATAGGCTGTCCGGTTTCTCTATCAATGGTAATCTTTTCACCATTCTTTTTCTGCTCAACAAATTTAGACCTCCAAAATTGAGATGTCCAAATCTCAAGTGCCACAACCAATTCTCATCCTTTGGCACGCTTTGGAAGGCCTCTTGGGTCACTGCTGCAATTACATTTTTGTTCCTCAAATCTGCCCTGATTTTGAGAGGGAACATCCTGTTCCTTGTCATCTTCACTTCAGCAATGCATCGTTTGCTGGGTGGTATATCCATGATGGTACACACATCATTCACAAAGTAAACATTGTAACCTTTTTGAACAAGCTGTCCAATACTCAAGAGGTTACATCTCATTCCGGGGACATAATACACATCTGCTATGGTTTTCCTTTCTCCTTGCTTTGTAAATATTTTAACCTCCCCTTTTCCCATAATAGACACTTTGCTATCAGTTCCTAGTGTGACCTCTGATTTCATATTTTTATCTAGGGCAGAAAAAAGAGCTATATTTCCTGTCATATGGTTGCTGCAACCTGAGTCTAAAAACCATATGTCTTCACTGTTTGTTTCAGCCATGTTACAAGCTAAAAAAACATTAGTTTGGCTGATGTTTTCTCTAGTAACATTTGCATTTTGTCTATTACTCATATCATGCTGCTTCTTCCTACATTCACTGGCATAATGCCCATATTTTTACAATAATAGCATTGGACATTGGATTTTTCATACCTTTGTCCTTGAGCATGATGTTGTTCTCTTTGTTGGCTGCTGCCTTGGCCTTGGTTCTGATTTGGATTGCTGCCTCTTCCTTGAGCACTAGATGCACTGTTCCTTCCACCTCTGTTATGGCTTCTGCCTCTTCCTCTCTTATTTCCTCTGCCTTGACCTCTTCCTCTTCCAAAAGACATCTGGGTCTTGAAGGCTTGCTCTAGAGATGAGTTTTCATTTCTACTCAACCTCTGCTCATGAGTTATCAGTGATGTATGAAGTTCATCAACTGAAAAGTTTGAGAGATCCTTTGTCTCTTCTATGGTGGTGACAATCACATCAAAATTTGAGGGTAGGATCCTCAAAAGTTTCTCCACAATTCTCCTTTCTTCAAGAACTTCTCCATGAGTCCTCATTTGTGTGACCAAACCAATCACATGTATGAAGAATGAGTCAATGTTATCTGACTCATTCATGCTTAGATTCTCAAAATCTCTCCTCAGCAACTGTAGTTTTGCTGTCTTCACTTTCTCCATGCCTTGATAGGCTGTCTTGAGAGTTTGCCATGCTTATTTGGATGTCTTGGCTGCTGCTATCCTTGGAAACACACTCTGGTCCACTGCTTGATACAAAAATACAAGGCTTTTTGAGTCCTTCTTCCTATTGGTCTTTAATAGATCTTTATCTGCCTGATTTAATCTCTTAAACTCATTTTCATCTGCTGGTTCTTCAAAACCATCTTGAACTAATTCCTATAAATCTTGACAGGAAAACAGAGCTTTCATGGTTATTGCCCAATAGTCATAGTTTTTCCCATTGAACTGTGGGAATTGAGGATTAAACATACCCATGCTGGTGCTGGTGCTGGCCATTCTAGCACTCTTTAACTATGCTATAAAATGCTTGACTATGTATTTAAAACCACTGGCTGTTTCTTCAACAGCAATAGAGAAAAACTAATCTGAAAAATACCTGGATCCTTTTGTGAGAGACTTCACTTTGCTGGAGAAACTGCTGCAGCAAGAAGCTCCTTCCTTCAGCTTCTTTGACACCTTCAAAGAGCCTGAACCTGCTCTGATACTTTTTCTGGTAAAATTCCAAAAACAACAAAAAACTGAACACAGAGACAATGCTCTGTTTTGCTCTCCAGGATCTTAACACAGGGAAGCTTTAAAGATTATTTATGAGAATAGAGTATTACACACCCATAAAATATTTGTATTCATTAAAATAAAATTTCTGATACAAAATTCATCCTCTTTCACACAGAGGGATTCACCAATATCATTTCAACAAAAAGAATTACTCTGTCTCCTCCTGAGATTTTACACTGTTGTGTGTAAAAATCTCTTTTACATTCACTGCTGTAAAAACAGACTTCAACTACAGAAAGTTTACATTCACTGCTGTGTGGAAATTACACAGATTTTTCTCACGCTGCTGCGTGCTCCTTTTTGCATATTCAGAACTTTTTCATATGCACTGCTGTGCCTCTCTTTTCAATTACATTTCATTTACATTGCTGTGCCTCTCTTTTCAATTACATTTCATTTACACTGCTGTGTATATTTTCATACGCGCTGCTGCGTTCTCCACATTTCACTCTAAGAAACATTACATATATATATATGACAACAAAAAATTTACCTCCATTTTCACTTGCCATGCTGCCGTAAAATAAAAAACTGTAAAATTAAATGCTTTTACCAACCTTTACTTGTGCCCATACTGCCGCTGAAACAAAATTAAAAACTTCACCAAAACTTACCAACCCATAGTAAATTACATTTACTGTTTTACTCACAAAACTGGCCGTAAAGAAACTTTTACTTCACGTCAAATTCATTTGCTTCAGCCTGTACTTCAACTGTTTGACTTCAATTGGATCGCATCGCACAATCACAATTTTATATTGGTGCGATTTGCGATCGCATCGCACCATCGCAATCGCAGAAATCAAGTGAACAAACAGAGACTCCAAGCAAGCATGCGATTTGATTTGCGATCTCATATCATCGCAATGAAAAATAATTCTGCAGTTGAAATTATTATTTCAACAGCATCAACGCTCTTTGTGTTTTCTAGCTTGTTTTGCATAGAGCTACCATAGTTTCCCTTACTTTGAACATTGTTATGAGGTTCACACTATGATGTAACACAGTCATCAACTTCACTTCTGCAATGAATTCCATGTTTCCTTTGTTAAATAATAGAAGGCGAAGGGAGTTGTGAATCAATACTTTTCTTTGTTGGTGTAATGCCCCATCCAATTATGAGAATCAAATCCAATATTCGTTCCTCTGTGACATCCTTCTGGCAGTTTCTAGTCATGGCCTCACTAGCATAATCCAGGTATTCCTTACCTTAATTTGGTCGAAACTCCACCAACACAACTTGTTGCAGTCATCCCAGGCATACTGCTATCATTTTGTTTTTTGTAAATTTATTTTGATTCAAGTGAACCATTAGTTACCAGATGCAAAGGTCTATAGATGGTAGAGAAGGCCCAAATTCCCACACTGGCTCCACAAAGGCTGCAGTCAAGAACCACTGAGGTTGGCTCCAGCTTTCGCTAAATACCAACAGATTTGTTCTGTGATGATTCTATGGCTTCATTCAACCCAGGTTTTGATAAAAGATGAATGTTGGGGCTGTGAACATGGACCATACATGGAGATGATTCTCCAACAGATCTGTTCTGTGATGATTCTATGGCTTCATTCAACCCAGGTTTTGATAAAAGATGAACGTTGGGGCTGTGAACATGGACCATACATGGAGATGATTCTCTAGGACATGCCTCTTCAACAACTTGAGTAGAACGATCCTCAGAATCAACAACATAAGGAAGCAACCTCAGTTCCCATTCACACAAGCTAATAAGCCTTTGACCCAGATAATATAAATTAGCACCAGTAGTTGCAGATTCATCACCAACAATCTCGATTCCATAAATATTTCCACTATTTCGAGTTTTCAACGTTTACTTGTGTTAAATCTTCATTTGGTGCTAGGTTATGAGTATATTATTTGAACTTATTCACTTCAGAATAGGAACCAATCATAGGAATATTCTTGTTTTATGCAGGTTTGCAACCCACAACTTGGGAGGAATTGACAGCAAACATTGAATCACATTTCTCAGAGCCATTCAAAAAAATTGGCAGATCTTTGGTGTTTTTTTTCAAATTCATCCCTGACTGTTCATATGCTAGTTGATTCTTCTTACCTGTATTCTCCAACCCATCTCCCCAAATATCTGACAATCTAGAAGGTAATGACTCTCTTTTTGAGCCCTTTGAAACACTCCACATATTAATCTCTACATGATTGTTTGAGTTTCTTATCAACTCACCACTTAACGCCAATGATCCTCGCGGTAGCCACTTTCACCAAGTAGAATGTGTGCTTCATCAAGACCATCAAACCTCAACTGCACTTCCAAGTTTTCCTCTATGTCAAATTACGTGAGTCCTGCTTGATGGACCTATGTATCTGAGTGGAAGTTTCCCTTGTTGACTTCATGAACATCATCATTCATAAATTTAAGATACTCATAATCCATCAATGCAATCCTTAGCCAGTGAAAGAATTCTACTTCTCACACTCGATGCAATTTGCAGGCCTCACACGTGTAACAAATAAACAACCTTCACTGAAATGCATAGAGGTTGTTCATTACTTCACTTTGACAGTGATTTGACAACATATAATGTCCATAGTCTTTGGGTCACCCACCTTTGTGTGAGCTAGGTTTAAAAAAAATCTGCATAGATTGCAGTTGTCTATAATGCGACTTTTTGAAAGCTTTTCCGGTGGGTTTTTCGGGTCAAAATCCGGCAGCAATTTATTGGAATGGCAAGTTTGATAGCTATTTTCTGCACAATCAAAGTGTCCCAGGGGTTTTTCAGGGTGCTGAATCCAAATATGCAGTTAAAAATCCATTTTAACTTCAACAAATCAAGATTTAACCTCAATTTCTTCCGCCGGATTCTGTCACCGGAATCTCCAAAAAGTCGCATTATAGACAGCTCCGCATAGATATGTGACTGCCATACTTCCCGATGAACAAAACATTTGGTTTTGAGTGGGATTTCCATACTACTCGCTGCTTATTATGTAATCTCCAGTTGCACAACTTTTCTCAGCTCAAAGCTACACTATTTTCTTTTGCAATAAACTCTTACAAAAGTTACAATGGTTGGGAGCATCAAATAATGGTACAATAATACTTGCTTCTCTCACACTTCTAGAGAACAATATCAATAGTAACACCACACTCACGCTCAACCTCAATACTTCAATGACTAACAACCATCTTACAATACAATATCGTCCAATGATAATACTATACCATTCAACTATAATATACCATCCAATGATAATTGTCTAAGACCGCACATGTAGTTCCAAGACAATATACATGAGAGATTTATATATGTTAACGCACTTGCATCAAAGGTATGGTTGTTCCAACTCATCCAACACCACATTTCAAAACATATTAACACAACTCATCTCAACACATTCCAAAGCAGTTCCATATCAGCGTATTCACACTCCGGCTTATCGACTTCTTTAATTGGGAGGGAATATTCTTCGGCATGTTCAAATCCCTTCTGTCTTTTTAGTTAGCTTTGATGCCCTGATCTTGTCTTGTTTATTATGATTCTAGCTAGAATCACACTGAGTGAGAGGTCGCAAAGAATGAGTTTTCGCTGTACCCCCTGAAAATTAATGAATCTTCTTTATTCATACATAGAATGAATAAGGGAGAGATGGATTTAGTATCTTCATGGACATTAAATTATTTTCATTAACTGAAAACATTACATGAGCAACTGACCAACAAATAGAATAGGTGAACAATAAGTAATAAGCAAACCAAAACATCACATCGACATATAACAACACATATTTATGCGAGATATATGTGGAAACCCATAAAGGGAGAAAACTACGATATTATTATTGTTTTGATGCAAAGGAAAGCTCCTACTCCTTATTACATTTGATTTTCTATAGGCTCCAAGCTACAGGACATTGCTACCTCAATTTTCTGCAAGCTCTAATTGCAAGGAAGCTCCAACACCCATACGTTTTATGTAGGCTACAACCCATAGGAGGTTCCTACCTCAACAAGATCCAACCTGATGTTTATCAAGCCATGACTTGAAAGGAGACTACCATCTCCTGATGCAAACAAGAAATAACAATGTGCTGGTTTAATTGGTCATAATTTTTGCATATCTCCATCTTCATTTCTGCATCTTCTTCCCTTCAAATATGCTTCACATCAGCTTCATAAGTTCTAGGTAACTAATGCATAATAGCTCACTCAACTCCCTCACATTCTCCCATTCTAGAACCTCTCCAATGCCTTCCAAAGTCACATATTTTATAAAGATAGTTTTTTGGTTATTTGTATCCCACATAGGAATATGAAGTGAATAGGCTTGACTCTTTTCCTTCCAGTCATTTGTTTCCAAACTCTTCATATCTTGAATATTAGAACACAAAAATAGATAATCCATCCAATATTAATTTAAGCAACATGTAATGATTAAATGCATCAACCTAATGCCAACATCAAATACTAATATTTATCATTAATGCATCATAACAATCTTTGCAACATCTTTATCTTTGCCTTTGAGTCTTGCCTTTGCATCACAACAATTGAGCCCAATCAACAATTTCACATCACAATAAATTCTTCAATATAGAAAAAATCTACAACATTATCCAATCATATGACAACTCCTTTTTGCTGCTCCCTTGCTTGCTTCTCTTGTGTTTCTCCTTTGATTTCTGCTCTTTTGCTTGCTGCTCCTTGTGCAAGATGGTCCTTTGCTTGGTGCTTCTTCATTTCTCCTTGTTGCAACTCCTTTTCCTCTGTTGAGCTTTTTCCATCAATGACAACAACTCCAACATACATCCCTATATTGGGCAATGAGGAGTCTAGCAATAGTTGGATCTCCTACTCCACTTCTCTCTTAGGTGGTAACCCTTTAAGCTCTCATAACACATCCAAGTATGCATGTGAAAACTCCTCCAATTTTTGTTTTTGTTTCTCAGTACATCCCTCCAAGGACGCCTTGCCTCTTATTGACTCTTCTTCAGACTTAATTTCTCTTAAAAACAATAAAACATACTTCTTGCTAGAATTAATCAATTTCTTGGCTTGGTTGGCACTTACCAATGATATTTTTGACGTGCCTTTGTGGGCATTGACGATGAAAATTTTTCCATCCTTAACAAGCCAATACTAGTTGGATCTTCTCATGAATATTTCATCATGCATGTACATGTATGGACTCCCAAACATGACTCCACATACATCAAGGGGAACGACATCTAGATCTAGTTCATCAATGAATTCAACACTGATAGCAAATCTATTTTTTCACTATTACCTTCAACTCTGAATCCTTATTTACCCATCCATGTGGATATGGGTTTGGATGATCACAAAATTCTAGCCCCAACTTCTTGGCCAGCTCTGCTGCAATGAGATTCACCTAGGATCCTGAGTCAAACAAAGCATCAATCTTTTTCTTCTTGACTTATATATTTATATGGAAGAGTTTGGTCATTTCTTTCTCTTCTTGTTGTTGAAGGCTACTTAGATTCACCTCCTTCCGTACTGATGTACAAACAATATTCTCATCCACATCTGAGATGATTTTAACTTGGTTTCTTGAATTTGTGGCCATGAGATTCTTCTTCTTATTATATTTCTTCTTGTTCTTAGGGTTAGTTGATCTAAAATGGGGCACCTAAAGGCTTCTTGTCATGCTTACAAGAACCTCTACCACTCCAAAGCTTATATATTCCTAAGATCTATGCTTATGATTGACAATTTGTGGAATAAATAACCTGAAATAGGTGTATGCTTGTGTTTGTACTTTAACTATTAAGTGCTTTAAGTTTATTTTCTTAAACTCATATAAAACATATAACAACAAATACAATGCAGCAATACCCAATCACACATAACAACAAGATAATATGGAGTTCACCCAAACCTCTTGGGCTACGTCTCCTTGAGATGTAATAAAATCAATTAGACTCTTTGGGATTATGGCTGAATTCTTTTACAAGTTCCACACTCAACTCCAATAGGTTATGACTGAACCATTGGGCTTAGAATACTATTTTTATCCCTGGCCGTTTGGCTCTCTGGATCTCAGCTCTTGGCTCTGGCTCTCGGCTCTGGCTCTGGCTCTCAGCTCTGGCTCTAGCTCTTAGCTCTAGCTCTGGCTCTGGCTCTCGGCTCTGGCTCTCTGAGCTTCTGGTTTCACTCGATCTCCAAGCAACTCTAAAATTCCTCTTTCAATTATGCTATCTAGCTTTTGTGAGGCATCCCTCTAGATTTGAGACTTCTTTCCTGTTTCTCAGTGTGTAATCATCCCTCTGTCTCTTTGACTGGCCCTTTGGCTCTCTAGCTCTGTGGCTCTACGACTAGCCATTTGGCTTTGTGGCTTTGTGGCTTTCTACATGTAGCGCATTCCTGTTACAATGCATCATTGTTACAAAATACCCGCTTATAGCGTGGCACAAATGATTCAAGAACAAGGATAGTTTACAAAGGAATCGACAGCCTTTCTTCGGACGAAATCCAGAAAACGACCATATTTCCAATACACAGAAGTATTCAGATTTACACAAGAAAACATTGAAAATCCAAAAATCCAGATTTCAAATATTATGAAATCGCATTCATAAACCTATCGGATCCATGCCTTGATCGCAAGTTGCAATTGCAATAGGCATGTGCCAACAACCCTTTTATGTGGTTACGATCGCCGATTGTCGATATTGGTGCATCGCATATCGCAATCGTAATGGCCCAATGAATTGTGTCGAACGATATAGATATCGCTGACCCGATCCGTCAATCTGATATATATCGCTGATACCGATCACCGACCCCACTTTATTGCAATCATGAGTTGCAATGACCCTTTGTACCAGGGATTAGCTGATCGTCGATCACTGATGCCGATCGTAATCGCATATCACATTATCGGCATTGCATGACCCCTTTGCATTGTGGTTCTCTGATCACCGATCTCCGATTAATCGACGCTTTTGCTTATCGACACCATCGCATGTTGGCAAGTCACATGGTCACGGGTCTTTTAAACACTCTGCTTAACTTTCTCTGATGCGACAATAATGCTCCATTATAACATATATGCGATACGATGAAGGAATGTGGTGTGATGAACTTTAAGGGATTTTATGTTTAAAAACACATTTTCCCTTAAGTCCCATTTAATAAGAAATTTCCTCATTTTCAAAGGACAATGGGCCAACTTCTTTCTGCAATAACTCCATCCAAATTCCATTTTGGTGCATTCAAATTGCAGTAGATTCAGATTAAAAAGATCTACACAATGAGACTATTCCCAAGAGCATCCTTTGACTTTCATTTTTCCTCTGTGAGGAAAATTCATAGGCTTAGAAGTCTATGTTAGATCCATTTTGGATCATTAGCTCTGGATACAACTTCCAACATTTCTCCTCTATATGGCCATCAATGTTGTAGTGGTTGCTAGGATTTTTTTAATAGTGTGTTGTGGATTCATTCCTTTTATATTTTCCCCCTTTTTTCTTTTTCTCTCCCTCCTTAGAAGCATCTTGTTTTTCCTTCTGTTTCGATCCACTTGATTATGCTCTCTTCAGGCCTCTATTCTCTAGTTACTGTGCGTGTACACAAGCCTCACCCACTGATTTGGGCTTGAATAACATCACTTTCTCATGTAAATGGTGGTGCAGATCCCCCAGGTACTTGAGGAGTAAAATTGGGTTCTTTGGAGAAATACCCAACATTATAGCCATCTTTCTGAATTCTGTGGTGTACTCCTGCATGCTTTGGTATGACTTTTTCCTGAAGTAATGCCACCAAAGCCACTGGTCCTCCATGTATCCAATGGGATAAAACTATGACTTAATGAGGTTTTTTAAATCCTCCCATTTAGTCACTGAAGGTTATCCCTCCAACCTTAGGGTTTCTGTGTGGCTATCCCACCAAATCGGTGCATGGCCCTCTAATTTCAACCATGTGAATGAGATATTTTTCCCTTCCTCGATCTTATGGATGTTGAAATAAACTTCTAGTTGCTGCAACCAGTGGTTCAACTTCAGAGCGTCGATCTTATCGTGATAGGAGTTGATATCAACTTTTGCTTCCATTTTAAATAGGGACTGATTCAAGACACTCAAATCAGGTTGATCTTTTTTGGGTTATTTCTTTGGTTGGTTCTCCATTTCTTCCCAATATCCTGGTCCCTCTTCTAATTTGTCCTCTGAATTCAAACCCCCATCTTCTCCATATATCCCAAGCTTGTTGCTCAGGACTAGCATGATGAGGTTTACATTGTGATTTATGTCTGCAACTTATTGTTCCAACCATGAAAACCTCACGTCTGTAGGATCACAAGGGTCATTTATAAATTCATTGACCATGATTAGGGTTTTATGATTTTCGACCCCGCCAACCTAGATCCACTGCAAAATCCATAAAATACCCAAATAAACCTGCTATGATACCAAATGACTTGTAAAATTTCATGGATATTCCACTATACAGTTCATCACAACAAATATGATAATATTATATCAAAAAATTGAGATTCTACACTATTATAGTTTTATTAAACTTTAAGATATGTAGATTTAACTGTAATTAGTGCATGCATGTGAATGGAAATTATGCAAAAAAATAGAGAATGAAAAATAAGCTCACACACACACATAAGGCACAAAATATGCTCTGGGAAAGCCTCTCAGGAGAAAACCCAACTGGAAGGTGAGGCCGCTTCGCTCTCTTTCTCTGTTTGGAAATATGGCTGCAAGTACAAAGAAGTAAGGCTCGCGGCCCTGGGCTACTACAATGCACAAGTAATCTCTATGTTCTTTTCCTCCTATCCCTCTTAGTTATCTTTTCTCAAATATGGAACAAAATTTTCTCGAAATAATGGAATGCCTCTTCCTCCAAGTGGCGCGGTTATAATGCAGTCATATAGCCTACAAGCGTTTTACATCACCATCATGTGGATAGCCCCTTTTCCATGAATAATGGGGGTTGACGCGACATACTCCCGAATTATAGGTGTGCAAACAAGAAGGTCAACTTCTAAATGGCATAGATTTTGCATACGAACTTCGATTGAAATGCTCCTTGTGCTGTTGGAAAGATCTTTGTGTGTAGAACAACATGAAAAGGTTATGTGCTAAAGCGTCAAAGTTTTACCCCCCAAAAAATGTCATTTGATGCATCAAAATGCTCCCAAAAGGTTTTAGACCGTGTTTTGCCAAACTGGGTTTCGCTAGTGAAAAAAGGTCTTGTGAGCTAATTCCTCCATTTTTTCCACTTCGAATGCATAAAGATGGATGAAAAACAATATATTTATCCAATCTGGATCAAGAATCAATGACTGACGTATAAATTTTAGGGGTGAATTTTTTCCCTTGAGTGAAATTAAGGGGTTTAAAAATTTTATTGGGAATTTTTTTTGTATCATAGTATATTATTATAAATCATCCCAAATTGACTATATAAGAAAGATAATTATGGAGGTTAGCCCACCTTATTTTAAGGGAGAGGGGAAAACATAGATTTATCTATTGAAATTAGGAGTTACAACCTTCCATTCACCCTAATTTGCAACAATACGTATTTATGATAGCTATTTCACTCTCCCCATTTGGTGTAAAATAAATTTCTTTCTTTCATTCACTCCTATTTCATGATATTGGGATTAATTTGGAGAAAATCAAATTTTTGGGAACAAATGGTCACAAAAGAGTAATTCATCTCTATTTAAAAATTCAAGAGTCTTATTGTCATGTCTATTTAAAGATTCAATAATGTTCTTGCCATCTTCGAAGTTTGCATTTGTTTAGTCATAGTCATATCTAATGCACAGGGGTTGTTCACAAAGTTGTGGAATTTGAATTAAGAAGTCAAGAATCAACACATAGTGGTACATGGTTGTTCATAAAGTAGCATAATTTGAATTGAAAAGTCAAGACTCAATGCATAGTGGTACAAGTAACTCTATGTATTTGTTCTACAGTCCAATTCCTCTTGCATGTTCTCCCTTTTCCTCTTAATTTGTTTTTTCCATTTTTTGGAACCATAACGACCTTTGTTTGGCAAAATATTGGGTTTTGGTAATAAAATAAGTATGGTTGATTATCTTTACCCGTTGTAGATTGAAATCCATTATGTCAAAAAAATTTGGTTTTTATCATCAAGTGCATCTAATGAGTAGTGATTCTCTGGTCCACTACGTCGATCTCTTTTTCCATTCACCACAATTCAACAAAGAGGGTAGATAATAATAAATTGAAGGGATGGCCTACTTAGTTATAATGTTTATGAGGTCCAACAAATTCAAAGCTATTCAATATTAAACTAGAGAAATAAAGAGAGAGGATAAAAATCTTGATGAAAAATAAACAAAGAGGAAGAAAACCCAGATAAAAAAGATAGATGGAAAAGAACTTGTATTTATAAAGAAAAAATATAGAAATATGTACCATGTTCTGTGATGTACAAATAAATCCAAGTTTATTGGAAAATCTTACATGATATAAAAATAACTATAATAACATGTTACAATACTAGCAATTTAGGTGAATAACTTACTCAAAGGAATGAAGTCCATTTGTGTTGTAACAACATTCGCTAGAACTAAATTGATTACTACTAGTGCCCAATTTCACCATATTGTAGCATGTATGATTACGTGGAATGCAATGAATACGGGAACATGAAAAGAGATTTCCCATGCTCTTGATGGTTTTTCTTGCTGCATATGCATAAACTCATATTCAAATCTTGACACATTCATGTGCTTTATATATGTACATAAGTCCAACTCTCAACTAATAAACACAATTTTATATCATGAAAACATGACGATGTTAATAGTTATGTTAATTTGTTATATACCTAGGGGGGATAATATGGGGTACCAAGGGAGGTGCCCAAGGTAATAATGTAATAATGAGATGGGCCATAGTAATAAATAAGGTGGTTAACCCATATCATGTAAGGGACCACAAGTCGTTAGTAATAATGTAATGGGCCCATGGTATTAGTGGATGGTATTGGTCAAAGATTGTGTAGAACTTCGTGAAGTGTGGGCACGGAGTGCAAAGTGTACAATCGAGTCATAGGGTTGTTTGCCCCAAAATATTGTAATTTAATGTAAAGTTGTGTCAGCCTACCCATGGTCTGTGGACTGTGGGATTGTATAAATAGAGCAAGGCTCTAAGTTTTTAAGCTTAGGAGATAATAGACAGGGATGTGAAGGCATGGTTAGAGCATAGAGTGGAATCTGAAGTGTACTGGGTCATAGTGGTATGAAGAGGCTCTGCAGCTAAGTGTGCAGAGGCCTAGTAGAGTACACAACTAAGTGCATGGACCCCTGTAGCTGAGTGCATAGGGTGGAGTCGAGTCTACTTGGGATTGAAAGATAATAAAGAGAAGTTTATTCTATGCATCTGTTTTGGAATCTTTATGTTGATGTTATTCATTTCTTTTACTCTGTTTATTTATTATGCACACTTGATGAATATTCGTATGAATGCTTATATGTGAATTTAATCTAAGTAATCAACTAACAGAGACTAATTAAGGAAGACTTGGGTAAATAACACAGGTTGTGCTTTGGCTAGAACTGCGCAAAGACAATATCACAGGGCGTGGGGTACCCCTAGGTGCGTGTAGCGCAGTAAGTGCGAAGGTTGGACTGCGTACCAATCACCTCATAGTAGACATCCCCAAGGTGCGAAAACTTGGTTCTAGCACCCTCCCATACTACTATGGGTGAGACCTCAGTTTGCGCTCCACGGAATATTGCCGAAAGGGTGAGTAGTACCGAGATTTTCTTAGCTAAATCACTTTTGAACCTGGCTCAGGCCCCACTAAGCCAACAAATGGTTCCATTGTTGAGACTGGGATCTACATAAGGGATGTCTGATGTCATGCCACTGGAACCCAACAATGAAGGAAATTGAAGAGTGGTTGTTGAGGAGGTAAATCCCCACTGCGGACAGAGGCGATCCCTACTAGCCCAGACCGGGTCTAACAATAATCATACAACGCTACAACGCAATTTCCTAATTGCAAATTAAAGACCAGTGATGAAGGCCTACCTGGATTCCAACGCTAGTGCTTGTAGAAGAGGTGGTGCTCTCGTTTCTTTGCTCCGACAGATCATAATCCCCATGATCTCCGTGAATGGACACCTGCTCATACAAGAAACGACACAAACACAAGCATAAAATCCAACATATGCAACTATATATCAGTTAGAAAGGATATAACTCATCATCATCACAAATAACAATAAGAGTGGAACCATAGCCAATAGTCATTTATTAATAATTCATCAAAGAAGAATACAACCAAAGTTCTGACGCTAGATTCTCCTTTGGCTGGGTAGTCAGCAGTACATGTCTTGCAAAGCTTGTTGGGAATAGGAATAAGCCTCTCTCTCTTTGGTTATTGGACAAGAATCTCCTTACTTAGATTTGGCCTTATGGGAATGAAGAAGGCTCTTGTAGCATGAAGCTCTTGGAAACTTTACAATTCTCAATCTCTGGAACTAGCTTGCCAAGGAAAATGGGCAAGCTTTTATAGATGGAGGAAGGGGAGTTGGGATCATCCAAAATAATCATGGGATTGGATTTATCACTAAAGAAGCTTCCATGAGAGGTGGCAAACCACTTCCTCTTTATGGAGATCCGAAGCCAAACCACCCAACTCAAGATAGATTCAGTCCAGGAATTTGTTAGGATGAATCTTCCGCTATTTGTTTCTTAAAAAACACCACTGATTATGGTTGGCGTGAGTGCGACTCTGTGACAGAGTGCAAACTGGCACGCCCTCTTTGGAGGATTTCCCCCATTGGCGTGAGGGCTGCACTATGGAACCGTGCCAATGGAAAAATGGCTATTTTTAGGGGTTTTAAGTAGGAGATGTCTTCAGGGAAAATGAAGTTCATGTTCAGGAGAATGCAATGCAAGTGTTTGTAGGTCATGTCACTTCTCATAGGTCCCAAAATGAGTCCTCCAAGATGCGGGAGAGGGGTAATAGGGATGGTGACAAATTGCTGTGTAACAGATGCCCCCTAAAGCATGAGGCCTGAGAGAGAGAGAGACAGGTGAAATGCTTTACAAGAACATGTCCAACCGAAAACACTGCCGCCAGAAAACCTGTGTTGAGAAGTAAAACGGATATCTCAAGTACATGATATATGTGGTATGGGTGCAACCATCCATAGCAGAGTACATAAGAATCTAGATCCAAGGTATGGACACAACCATCTAGTGAGGATCGATAAATAGACTCAGGCATCCTCGCAGCCATCCAGTGAATGAGTCATGCAATAATCATAATAATCCACAAAATCGCAACCTGGATCCCAACAGACAAAATCCAGGGTCTTGCGCTCCATCTCGACCCGAACAAAGTACAAGTTTAAGCATGCAAATATGGGAGTTGAAGTCAAACATGCAGGAACATCGTCTGATTACCAATCAATGATGAAAACTGTTAACAGACGCGAGAGGTACCACCAATAATGACAATGGTCCTCAAGGTACTATAGGTACAATCTACGACGTGCGAATCAGTGAGCCGGCATTGAACACCCGTAGAACCATTCGATCGGAGGTCAATGATGAAAACCTCGCG
>APFE030046866.1:1447-73568 GCA_000404065.3 Pinus taeda | reverse complement strand
GTGAAATCTAATAAATGCAATTATACATCAGTCAGGAAGGATATAACTCAACATCAATCATTACAACCATGAGAGTGGAACCATAATGATAGTCATCTATTATTAATAATCAACAAAGGAGAATACAACCAGCGTCCCGACGTCAAGTCCTCCTTTGGTTGGGTGCTCAGATACACAAGTCTTGCAAAGCTTGAAGGGATGAGGGACGAGCCTCTCTCTCTTTGGTGACAAGATCTCCTCACTTAGGTTAAGCCTTATGGACACAAAGAATGCTCTTGCAACTCTAATCTCTTTATATCTTCCTTTCAGCACCAGTACTATTACCACTACCACTAGCTTGCTCAAGGCATGGAGACAAGCTTTTATAGATGAAAGAGGAAGGGATAAGATCAATCACAACAATAATGGATTTGGCTTCATCATTTGGAAACTTCCATGGAAGGGTGGCAAACTACTTCCCATTCAAGGAGATTCGAAGCCGAACCTTCCTCACTTAACATAGATTCAGTTGGTGAATGAGTTGGAGAGAACCTTCAGAGGTTGATTGGTTAAAAACTTTGCCTAAATAGGTTGGCGCGATTGCGACTCTGGGACAGAGCGCTAATAGCGCGCCCCTTTTATAGGATTTTCCCCATTGGCGCGGGAAGAACACAGTGGCCCAGCGCTAATGTAAAAAGGGCCATTTTTAAGGGCAAGCTGCAGGAGATGTCTTCAGGGTATATGAAGCTTATGTTCAGAGGGGAATGATGCAAGTGGTTTCAAGTCTTGTCACTTCTCACAAGTCCCGGAATGCGTCCTCCAAGGTGCAGGAGAGGGGTAACAGGGACGTTGACAAACAGTGACAAATTACTGTGTAACAGATGCCCCCTAAAGCATGAGGCCCGAGAGAGAGAGGGGTGAAATGCTTTACAAGAACATGTGTGACTGAAAACACGGCCGCCGGAGAACCTGTGAAAAGAAGTACAACTGATATCTCAAGTACATGATATATGTGGTATGGGCGTAGCCATCCGTAACAGAGTATATAAAAACTGGATCCCAGGCATGGACGCAGCCATCCGATGAGGATCAATGAATGGACTCAGGTATGGTTGCAGCCATCCAATAAAGGAGTCATGTAGTGATTACAATAATCCACAAAATGCAACCCGAATTTCAATATGCACAATCCGGGGTCTTGCGCTCCAACTCAACCCGAACACAGTACAAGTTCAAGCATGCGAATACAGGAGTCGAAGTCGAACATGCATGAACATCGTCTGATTACCAATCAATGATGAAAACTGTTAACAGACGCGAGAGGTACCACCAATAATGACAATGGTCCTCAAGGTACTATAGGTACAATCTACGACGTGCGAATCAGTGAGCCGGCATTGAACACCCGTAGAACCATTCGATCGGAGGTCAATGATGAAAACCTCGCGCCGAACACGAAGAACCTGCCATTGAGGCATGCAGGCTCCAAGGCGCCTGAAGGGAGTCTCTAGGTAAACTTCCTGGATAATGAGCTGAAGTCGACAGGAAGCGACCTTGATCAAAGGTGGGCCATAGTGTTTCCCACATCATCGACGCGAGACAGAGGAGGATAATATGTTTTGTGAATCAAGATTATGTGAGTTATCAGAGGGAGGTTGATTATTTCGCAGAGGTCAACTTCTCTTGAACATATCGGCGGCAAGACATTGGACTTGGAAGTATTTGACATCAAATGATCAGAGGTCATGGTGACAAGGCAATGAGCAGATGAGAGGTTTAACAGGATCACCCAAACCCATGGAAGCAAGTGAAAAATGAGATGAGATGCCCCCACCTAGACACGAATGCAGACAAGTGCCATGTTCAAGAGCGACATACTATCGACACGACAATGATTTTGGTTCCATTTTCCCCACCATTTCTGGCGAGTACCCTGGTTATTTTTAATGACAAGCTTGACGGGGATAACATATGCTTGTAAAGCGTCATTTCGACAGAATCCAATGTCATCAAGGTTTAATGAGTCTGACAAAGGAAGAACTCAGCGTCTTTTCATGTTTAGAGAATTTGAAAATACAATGGAAAAGTAAACTCTAGGGGTGTCCTTTTCCATAAAGTTGTGTCTCTCGAGCCTGAAAAAGTATAAAACAATGCTCGAAAGAACCGCCCGACCATTACGATCGAGGAGTACTTTTCATGATTAGTGATTTCGACCTGAAAAAGTAAAAAAGCGATCGAAACCATGTCATTTCGTAACCGTTAACGAGCCTGAAACGACAAGGGCTCGAAAATCTTTTTGTCTTTACACAGTCGGAAAAGAGTTTAAAGACGACCACCTCTCATTTACATTTAGTGAGTCAAGAGGAATAACTTGGCATTTTTTTCATATTTAGAGAGTCAGAAAAGAGCAAAAAGATGACTCCATAATGACTTTTTCGTGTATTTACTGAGTCTGAAAAAGTATAAAATACAACTCGTTTCACCGTCTAACTCACATAAAAACCTGTCGCTGCACAAAAACAAGTGTAAAATCCATTTTCGACAAAAATATATTAAAATATTCACGAAAAATGACTTTTATAACCTATTTAGGGTTAAAAAATCTATAAACATGTCAAAATGGTAAAAACAAAGAATAGTTTTTACTTTTACCTCATTGGAGAGCGACAGTAGTGCTTTTGGTGTGCGATCTTCAGGTGACAATTAAGACAAATCCGTGCAACCATTTGGAGCGCCGTTAGTTCCAGGTAAGAGGTGCCCCCTCATACTCCATTTTAGTCCATTTTTTAATCGTTTTTTCTTGCTCCATTGACCTCTGTGGAGGGAATTTAAAAAATTAGGGCCATGCCCATTGGCGTGGGTATCAGGCACGAACCCGCGTCAATGGGCCTTTTTACTCCAAAGGCCCGCGCCAACGGCCGAGCACATTCTTTTTTTCAAATTTTAACATTTTTAAATGATTTTACTCCATTTTCCAGCTTACCAGAGATCTAATCAATGTTTGTTGATCATGTGGATGCAGGGAAACGAACAAAATGGTAGTCCAATGGAAGGAAAGGGAGCATGATAGAGTGGATGAATTGGCCATAGAGGATGAAGGTTGCATGGAAGCCGTTAGGAATTGCGGGCTAAAAAAATACTTCCTCACGCCTTACCTATGAGCTCAATCAGAGCTCTTACGGTACTTGATCAATCTTTGGGACGAACACGAGCAAGAGTTCCGTATACGAGATCAAGTGTTGGAACTGGATGTATCTGACATCTATTTCATCATGGGACTGTCACGCAGAGGGCCGGTGCCCATATTGACAGGTAGGAGACCATCTGATGAGAAGATGGGCGAGGTGATGGAATGGGTGTGCCTAGGGGCACAATTCAGATCTGGAAGTGCAAAGGTGGATATTGCCACCATTCATGATCTAACACTCAAAGCGATATTATTTACCATCACACGGGCTGCAGGGGCATAGACACCCCCCGAGGCAACAAAGAACCAACTCATATTGGCCACAGAGTGTCTGAATCCCAGTATCTTTGATTGGGCCACAACGGTGACTACCAACATGAAGAGACATCTTAAAAAATGTAAGCAAGGCAAACTGCAGCAGTTTGGGTATGGTTCTATTCTGGTAACATTCATTTTGGAATGATTACCAATCTTTTAGGGCCAAGGGGCCTTCGTACCTGATCCAGTGCCATGAGAGCCAAGAATGGCTCACTGGGCAGCGCTGATGCCTAGAGGGGGAGGAGGCTAACAAATGTCTTGGAGGCCAGAGTTCTTTGGGTGGCTCCACCGCCAGTTGATTGTGGTTGAGGATTGGCCATATGCGGGGATTGACTTCATAGGTGACCTGAATCTCCCACTGCCAGAGGGAGAGGATTGGGATGAGGAGCTAGGGATGACCTCTTTTTGGTTTTATGTTTTATGATTTTTTTGTTAATACATGTTTGTTCTAAAAACGATTATATGTATATGCAGATGTTGGCCCAGAGCGATCAGCCGGCATGTCTCCTATCTCGAGGAGAAACCAGCCTGCAGAAAACCCTCAGGAAGAGGGTGCCGAGGGGGGAGAACTTATCCAGAACCTTGAGGGTATTGCTCGAGGGATCCTGGATTATGCTCAGCTAGCGGATGTCCCATTAACGTACCAGAGACACACGGTGGGAGTGCCTAGTCGCATCCACCGTCTCTTGAGATGCCTAGTGACGTGCTACCATGAGCACCATAGCGATTAGACATCTAGGCTTTATTTTCATGCATATTTTTTGAGAGACATGTCATCTCTGGATGTATTAAGACGAACATGTATTATTTTTTGATGATGCACGCAGTGCAAACATTTCAACAATATATATAAATATATATATAATATATATATATATGGTTTATTGTGTTTTTTATGCTTCTTATGTTGTTTTAATTACATGTTATGCAAATGTCTGTCTAATACATAATTGGCTAATGCATCAGTTAACGTATTAAATCGTCTTGGAATATGTTGATATGTGATGAAATCAAAATCCCTTTCTAACAAATTAACACGTAGATATAACCTTAGAATGCGATGGTCTCTGACGGAATATCACCCATTGAGCTGGTGGATGACAAGCTGAGAGTCCAAGTTCACAACCAATGTTCGAATACCGAGATTAATTGCCTTGGCCAGTAACTCAATCACAACACTATACTCAGCAACATTGTTCGTGGTACAACCCAGACAAACCCCTTGAAGGTCTACTAGCTCACCATGAGGATTGTAGATCACCCATGCCGCAGAAGACAGATTGCGTGTACTACGGGAGGCACCATCGTCGAAACCAACATAAGGCGAGCCAGACATCTGTCCAAGAAGCAAAAGGACACAATAAGCGGAAATCACACCGACACACCAAGCCAAAAACATGAAAACATGCACACACAACACACTTGCTAAAGCACACGTATGTACAAATAGAGTGCCTGGAATTCATGCATAATATTTTTTCAAGTAAAGCCCATTCCGGGGCTTATCCAGGGGATTCCCTTCATAGTCAATCAAATCGTAGGCCCATTTTTTCAAAACTCGCTTTACAATGTAAGGCTCGTGCCACATGGGCTCGAATTTGCCTGCCCCCAGCTTATCATTGGCTTGATTGTAGAGCAGGACTAAATCTCCCTCAATAAAATAACGAGGATGAACAGTGTGATCGAAGTGATTTTTCACTCTCTTCTTCTGTGCTTCGATAGCTAGAGAGGCTAGTCGACGAGTCTCGTCTAGCCGCTCCAGGTAAAGAAGGCGTTCCTCTACAGGAGTAGTATCATGGAGTAACTCGACGGCTAGTTTTAAAGAAGGGATCTCACACTCGATGGGAAGGGTAGCCTCCTGTCCATAAACCAATTGGAAAGGAGTGAAACCGGTGGCATCCTTCACAGAGGTTCCGTAGGCCCACAAGGCAGAGAACAACATCAAATGCCAGTTGGACTTGTGCATGCCAATGGTTCGTTGAAGCATCGTAACTAGAACTTTGTTGACAGCTTCTACTTGGCTGTTGGCCTAAGGATAGTATGGATTCGAGCTATCATATCGTAGGCCCAACTGGGTTGTAAGTTCAGTCATCATATGATTACGAAAATGTTTGTAGTGATTAGTGACAATGGCTTGAGGGACTCCGAACCATGAGATAACATGATTAAATAAAAACTGTGCCGCGGTGTGACCGTCTTTAGATAATGTGGGCATCACCTCGGCCCATTTTGTGAAGTAATCAATGGCAACGATGATATACCCATGCCCCCCGGCCGAGCGAGGGTTACAGGTTATATAATCAATGCCCCATTTTGTAAAAGGGTCGACGGTAACAACGGGGTGTAGTGGAGCGGGGGGCGCACGCATCTTCCATTGGTAGATTTGGCACTCATGACAAGAGCGGACAACAAGAATACAATCATTAAAGATGGAGGGCCAAAAGTAACCGACGTGGAGGATTTTCTGAGCAGTAGCATATCCAGAGATGTGACCACCACAGGCGCCAGAATGGTAGTCATTTAAAACTCTCTCAGCTTCCTCGAGTGTTAAGCATCGACGGAGAATAGAATCAATGTCGAGACGGTACAGGGTATCCCCAACAATGCGATATGGTTGAGATTGGTGGCGAATTTGTCGTCGAGCATCCTTAGATGTCTTGGGACGAAAAGATGACATCTATAAATAGACAATGATATCCCTGTACCAGGGATCGAGGGTGCTAATTAAGAAGAGGGTTTCGTTCGGAATATGGTCCTGTAACCAAGAGGGTGCGATAAGAGATGGCAACGAGCACAACAATTCAGCAAAGACAAGGGATTTCTTGGACTTGGCAGTAGTGAATTCCAAGTCGAACTCCTAGAGGATAACAATCCACTTCAAGTACTTGCCCCCCAGCAGCTGATGTGATAAGATGTACGTCATTGGGTTGCAATTAGAGATCACTGTCGTAGTGCGCAAAAAGATATAATGGTAGAAGCGTTGGATGGTGCAAATGGCGGCCAATGCCAACTTCTCGATGTGAGCATATCGAGATTCCGTATCTAGTAAATTGCGGCTAAGATAATAAATGATGTGTTCAGTGCCATCATCATCATATTGAACGAGAACCATTCCAATAGTGGTATCGGCAGTGGCCAGATACAGTGTAATCACGATGGTAATTAAGAGGATGCAACAAAGGAGCGGAAACAAGGAGAGCCTTGAGGTGCGCGAAGGACTCTTGAGTGGTGGCATCCCATCGAAACAAGGTGTCTCGCTTTAGTAACTGCGTAAAACCTTTGGCCACCTCGGCATAGTTCGGAATGAAGCGTCGTAAAAAATTTGCTTTACCCTGCAAGCTCTGCAATTACTGCAAAGAAGCAGGAGGGGAAGATTCAGAATGGCCTCAACTTTAAGGGGATCCAAACCAATGCCCTCTTGGGAGACGATGAACCCGAGAAGTCTTCCAGACTCTACGCACAAGACACACTTATGCGGGTTGAGCCGAATATGGTAGTGTCAACAGCGGAGAAAGATTTCGTGAAGATGAGCGGGATGGTCTTGACGCTTAGCTGAATGGGCTGGTAGATCATCTAGGTAAGGTTGCACGATGTGTCGAATATCATGGAATGCATAAGACATCGCACGTTGGAAGGTAGCACTGGTGTTCTTCAAACCGAAAGGGAGCGTTTTGTAAGCAAAAATGCCCCACGGATAGATAAAAGCGATTTTGTGCTGATTGGCTGGCGCAATATTAATCTGGTTATAACCAGAGAAACTGTCCATAAACGAGTATATCTCACTTCCAGTACACTCATCAATGAGCTGGTCAATGAAGGGTGTGGGGTAGTTATCCTTGGGACAGGCTCGATTAATATCACGGTAATCATCATAGACCCTGATGGTACCCTGCTTTTTATTCACAAGGACGATATTGAAAACCCAATCTGTGAGTGGGATGGGGTAGATAAAACCAGCCTTGAGAAGCTTTTCGACTTTTTCTTTAATGGCCGCCGCCTTTCAGGGGTGCACGGGGTGTAAACATTGTGGGACAGGCTTAGCTCCCGGATACGTGGGTATCTCATGCACCACAATGCTTGGGTCGATGCCGGGCATTTCTTCGTAAGACCAAGCAAACATGTCACAAAATTCGCGAAAAAGACCAGTATAAAGCTGAATTTCCTCAGGAGTACAAGTGAATCCAACATGGATATGCTCAACAATCCCTGGTTTAACATAGATGTCGATCGGTTGGGTTTGCGTGATTTTTCCCATGTTCCCTTCAAAGGACACTTGATATACTTGGATGAATGTTTGAAGGGGTTGCACGGGGAGACAACGAGCAAACCGCTCGAGACAAGCAAGCATTTCCCGATGGGTAGGGAGGAACGAGGAAAGATGGTGAAGATTGGAACAAGGGGGTTCCTCGAGAGACATAGTCTCTATAATGGTTTCGTCAGAAGGAAATGCTTCCTTTAAAGGATCTGAAGAAGCATAGTCTCCAAGCCAAGGGGAATGAGCATGCGAGTCAAGAGCTCTGCTCAAAGAAGCAGATTTAGGAGGAGGAGCTGATACATAAACAATCTCGACGTAGTTGAGCTCAGCGGGACTCAACGACATCTCATCGCCCCATGATTCTATCTGGTCAATGGGGGAAGAACCCAAGGATCAGAGCGAACCGAAATCATATTGATAGGAGTGACGTTCGAAGGCAGGAGTGAAAAGACACCCATGAGGGTGGGATCTTTAAAGAGCCCAGCTCCCACACTCTCTAATGGAATGGAGGTATGCTCCACAAAAGGCACGTTGCCTTCGGAAGAGGAAGTGAAGAAAGAGAGCTGGTCTACTGTGACAATTTTCCCCTGATGAGGGAAACGAATGACACAAAATAAAGATGAAGCCACGGCCCAAAATAAGGTTGTAAGTAAGATTAACATCAACGACTTCAACTTCCACTTCGACAGTCTTCCCTTCCAAAGTAATAAGCAAGCGTTGGAGGATACCGTAAGGGCAAGACTCTCTCCCGTCAAAGGCTTCCAAGGTTGTAGGAGACTGACTCAAGGTTGGAGAACCAATAGCCTTCCAACAAGCAACAAAAATAATGCAAGTTGAAGCCCCTTCATCAATAATTGTACGATGAATCGTTTTAGAATTGATGATGACCTGGATAAGGAAGGAAATCTGGTGAGACAGTCTCGTTACATGGCTCTCGAGATCAAAGGTAATCAAATCCGAGTCGGCTGGGTCGATGCCACCTATGGCTGATAGCAAGGACTTCCTCTGGGGGGGGCAGCTCTGGAGAACTTCTAGAGCGGACATAGCTGATGGAGCCTGAGGTAAGTCCTCAACGATGCTATAGTGCTGGGCAGCACGAGCATTAGGGTTGTAAGAAGATCTCCAGAGTACACCTTTAGGAGGGGCACAAATAGGCATCTCAGTGCTAGGTCTCTCGATATGGAGCGGACCAAAACTGGGCGAAGGAGTGCTTGAGGGGACCTTAGGCTCTTTCCCGACAGGTAATGAATATTCTTTTGCTAAAGTAGTAATGTGAACGGGAATCATTCCAGCGATGAGCACTTGTGAACCAAAGGGAGAAGAAGATGAGGATGGGTCAGCCACCATTTGTGTTTGCTGTGAGGCGAAAGGTTATTTTGGCACCGCAAGAGTCCCAGGAGCACCTTTGAACAAGTGACTAACTTCGGATTGCCTTGGGCAGTATTTGGTGTAGTGATCCTCATCGCAGATAAGACAAGGATACTTGGGTTTACGTTTGGCTCCTTCCTCGGGTGGAGGTTTAGGGGAATCTTGCTTGGGTTGATCAACTTTATTTTTCCCTTTTCCCTTCTTCTTTCCTTTCGAGGCTTTATCTGCCGTGGTGGACTGGACGACGTTAAACTCGGAAGTATTTCCAGAATTAGACATAGCCTGAGAAGTATTTTCGTTTGAAGCACTTGACTTTTGATTCTCAGGGTTCGCGGAAGATTTCTTAGAGGATGGATTTATAGATCCAATGATACTGTCAATAGATGGCTTTGGCAGATTTTTGGACGTTCCGGGCCTCGCAACGTCAGGCAAATAATCATATAGGGTATTGGACTGGGAATAAACCAAGTCAAGGTACTGAGCGCGTGCGATAGCCTGCTCTTCAGTTACACATGCCCCCATAGCAATGTCCCGTGCGATCGCAGGGACAAAGGAGGTTGTAAACCAGTCGGTTAGGAGTTGATCAGGAACTCAGAACTTAATCAAATGATGACGTCGTCTCCATTCATGTATATGAAGAGATGTGCGCGACCGTGTCCTGTTTAAGAGACGTGAGGAGATGCATTCCTATCTCATACCGAATTGGCAACTGAAAATGAGTTAAAAATTCCATTGCCAACGAGTTAAAATCTTGAAAGGATCCGCGGGCTAGTTCAATATACCACTTAGCAGTAGAGCTAGTGAGAGTCCTTTGAAAAAGGCGGGGCCGGACTAAATCGGCAAGCCACGAATTAGACGAACACCAAATATGATAAGTCATAACGCGGGCTTGGGGGTCTTCTCCAGCTTTTCCATCGAATTTGGGACAATCACTGGGAATCTTGGTTGGAACTGGTGGCCAGAATGGATTATGAAGGATAGGATCATTAGTCAATTTGGACACATCTGGCAGTTCCAATGTTGCTAAGAAGGGTAGCTGAGGATTGAAGGACATCTGTGGCCATGGGTAAGGGGTAGCACCAGGGTTCAAACCAGTTCTTGGTTGCCCCCATTGATTTTGTCCGGACGGACCTGGCCCATAGGGGTTCTATCCGTAGGGGTTTTGTTAGTAGGGGTTATAGCCATAACTAGACGACTGACCTTGGATTTTCCCCCCAGCACCCCATTGATTACCAACTTGGCCTGCAGGAGCAACATACTATTGCTGGTAATTCTGATAAGGAGTAACTTGCATTTGTTGATAATTCTGGTGCGGGGAAAACTGAGCTTGCCCCTGGGATTGCTGGAAACCATAAGGTTGCTGGGCTCCATACTGAGCCTGGGGACCAGGCTATGCTTGATAAGGAGGTTGAGATTTAAACCCAACTTCCATTTGAAGACCAGCTTGGGTCTGGGGCCTAGCCTGGGGCTGGAAACCGGGTGGAGCTTGAGAAGCAACAACAATTTGCATGCCCGGTTGAGCAGGCCCAGAAAGATGTCCTTGAGAGGATTGGGTTTGAGCCACCTGGCCAGAAGGTTGTCCTGGTTGAGCTTGAGATTGACCCACTTGCCCAGAAGGTTGAGCTTGCTAGGTGTTGGGTTGTCCTTGCACAACCGACAGTTGTCCTGATGGAGCAGATGGTTGAGTGGACTAGACGGTTGGTTGTCCTTGAGGTTGACCAACTTGTCCAGACAGTTGACCAGACTAGATAGTGGGTTGGCCTTGTTGTACATAAGGCTGACCACCCTACCTAGAAGGGTATCCCTACTGGACCCTAGGTTGTCCTTGTTGCATATAAGGTTGTCTTGGATTTCCATAGGGTTGACCAGAAGGGTATCCCTGCTGAACCCCAGGTTGTCCTTGTTGCATATAAGGTTGTCCTGGATTTCCAAAGGGTTGCCTAAGATAAGTAAAAGATGGACCACCATAGGCCGAAGGTTGTCCCTGAAAGGGTTGTCCTTGTGGGCCTTCAAGTTGCCCTGGATAATATTGCCCGTAATACTGCTACTCATAAGAAGGCTGCGTGTAAGATGACTGACCTTGATAAGGTGGTCCTTGATAAGGCGGTCCTTGATTTGCAGGAGGTGCTTATCCACCACCATAACGAGTGGTGCCCCAAGCAACGTTTAACGGAACTGAGACCTCAACCGCAGGCTAAGATGGTAAGGATCAAAGATAAAGATGATGCCCTACGGGATCATAATAATGAAATGGACCTTGCGAGCCCGCATTCTAGACAGTTTGCAAATACTGTTCGTATGCCCCCCCTACTGGAATGGAACCAGAAGAAGGTGGGGCACTAAGTGTACGATCGACAAATCCGGATGTAGGTACCCATTGGCCACTATTTACCAAACTTTGGGACAGACCAACAACAGTGGTTACAATCGAGGATGTCGTAACGACACTAGCAACAGGCACTGAAGAAGCTACACAGGCAGTTGGAATAGTCGGGACTGAAGTGACAGATGTATTGTGAATTTGAGGAATAAAAGATCCCGAAGTGGGAGTGATGTTGTGAACCCACATGGTGCCCGAAAAAGAGCTCCTAGAACCAATAACATCCCTTAAAGCCCTATAGCCTACGGGCAACGTGACACCGAGAGGGGTGACACTGAAGGGTGGTGTTTCCACTGAGATAGGAGTTTCAACACTCGTCACAATGGGTGTTCCACTCGCGATGGGGGATGTGTCATCCGTATTAGAGGAAGACATTGGGACAGAAACACCAGGAGGAGTAATAGGAGTATCTTCTTTGGAAGGATCCAAAATAGGGTTCCAAAGGATATCGTAAAAATCGTGTTCTGGAGCACGAGAGTTCAATGGTTGGATACTCAGAATAATAGGGAGAGTACCACTACCAACCGGTGTCTCAGGAGCAGCAGAAGAAGGATACCCTTGGTCACTTGGAACGGGAGACGGGATCGATGATTCCGCCAGGATGATTCGATTCAAAAAATACTAGGCAAACTAACGAGAAAGGACCCTACTCAAACTAACGCAAACAAGATCTAACAGGGTAAAATGTGAATGTGGCCGAATAAATTTTAAGACACAAGGACATAACTTGACCTTTTCATCTTTAAAGAGTCGAGAAAAGGACAAAAATATGACTATAGTCACCTTCGAATGTTTAATGAGCCCGAAGTGACAAATGCTCAAATGAGCCTTTTCTTTTAGGGAGTTCGAAAAGGATCAAAAGTGACTACTCTGGAGAACTAGGCAAAAGGTTTACCAGACAATCTGTAAAACTGCATATACACCTTGGCAATCATATGAAAACCAAGGAATTTCCGTATGGCAGTCAATCTTCCCGAATGTTGTGTTTGGTGCGTTACGGGTCATAAGGCGGCAGACACAGCTTTCTATGGATAAAGGATGATAACCTAGTGGGGTCTCCCCATGTACTCGACGGTATGTGGGAGCACAAACCCGTACTAGACCACTATTGAGTCACAAAAGGAGGAATCAACAAACCTTGAGTGGAAACAAAAGTGACTAGGTTTAACGACGCCAGAGTGTGTCTCTAGCCTAGACCTCTAAAAAGTGTGCGTTATGTTCCAATGTGTTGTTAGATTCATTCAGTTCATTTTAAATTTGATCTTGTATTAAGTTTTAGTTTTCAGGCCTTACCGTATGTAATGTCTCAAAATTTCCTAAATGCAAACTATATGCCACAATATATCATTTCATTCGATGAATGCTAGCCACAAGAGAGTTTGAGAGCTTTCACACAAATGAAATGATCACAAAACAAAGAACAATATCTCTAATGGAGCTAATGGAAATTAACAAACTTTTCTTCAAAGTCGCTAATCACTAATAACAATGAAAAGCTCTAATTCACATTAACTAATGCAAATCAAAAGAGATATTTTTCTTTTTAATGTTGATGTCAAGGTGCACTAAACAAACTTTGAGAAATGATAACAAACAAATTCCACTCAATACAAGCACATTCAGATCCCTAAATCACAAAGCAATCCTTCAAAAAACAAGAAAATTCCCAAAGACACGAATGAGCCGTGTAATCTAGGCCCAAAGTGAAACAAAGCAGAATTCAAGTGAAAAAGAGGCAATTCACTCAAATAACACAATAAAACGATTAACAACCACTAAACGAGTGCAAGGGAGCAATCAGAGAGTCGAATGGACCAATAGAAGACCAAAAACACCTAAGGAAGGCTTGACACACAAAGCCACTAGATTCCCTAGGGCTACAAATGTGAAATCGATAGAAAATGACAAACACCCAAAGGGTAAAGATCAAAGCCAGTCAAACAAGACTCCAACACACTCAAGTAGTCGAAAAAAAGTACCCAGAACAAAGACCAAACTTAGGAGGCTCAAAGCCAAGCAAACTTCAAAAGTTCCCAGGCGCGCCTTTTAAGGATTGGCGCGGGTTGTAAATGAGCAACTAGCGCTAATTGACACAACTGTAACTCTATAAAAGCGCACCAGTCAAGTTTGCTATGCAAAAATAAAAAACAAGCAATCCAAAGCTAGGCCAACAATAACCAGGTAAACCAAGAGGCGATAAACAGCAAAAGAACTCAACCCAGAAGGCTAACCAAGCAGGAAAAAAACCAAGAAACAACCACAAAGACAAGACAAGTTCCAAGCTGTTCAGTCCGTAAACCAAATCGGAGATTGACTGAAGTGGCGTTGAACTACTTCGCTAATGCAGAGCAATAGCATTTCGGAGGCTATCTGGCCTTACTTTAGGCTTCGTCTAAAGTTTACAAATCAAACAACAAGCTGACTCCCCAGCGGAGTCGCCAAATTATTGAGGAGGTAAATCCCCTCTGCGGACAGAGGCGATCCCTACTAGCCCAGACCGGGTCTAAGAACAATCATACAACGCTACAGTGCAAGTTCCTAATTGAAAATTAAAGACCAGTGATGAAGGCCTACCTGGATTCCAACACTAGTGCTTGTAGAAGAGGTGGTGCTCCCGTTTCTTTGCTCCGACAAATCACAATCCCCACGATCTCCGTGAATGGACACCTGCACATACAAGAAACGACACAAACACAAGCATACAATCCAACATATGCAACTATATATCAGTCAGAAAGGATATAACTCATCATCATCACAAATAACAATAAGAGTGGGACCATAACCAATAATCGTTTATTAATAATTCATCAAAGAAGAATACAACCAAAGTTCTGACGCTAGATTCTCCTTTGGCTGGGTAGTCAGTAGCACATGTCTTGCAAAGCTTGTTGGGAATAGGAACAAGCCTCTCTCTCTTTGATTATTGGACAAGAATCTCCTTACTTATATTTGGCCTTATGGGAATGAAGAAGGCTCTTGTAGCATGAAGCTCTTGGAAACTTTACAATTCTCAATCTCTAGAACTAGCTTGCCAAGGAAAATGGACAAGCGGGAGTTGGGATCATCCACAATAATCATGGGATTGGCTTTATCACTAAAGAAGCTTCCATGAGAGGTGGCAAACCACTTCCTCTCTATGGAGATCCGAAGCTAAACTACCCAACTCAAGAGAGATTCAGTCCCAGAATTTGTTAGGATGAATCTTCCGCTGCTTGTTTGTTAAAAAACACCACTGATTATGGTTGGCATGAGTGCGACTCTGTGACAGAGCGCCAACTGGTGCGCCCTCTTTGGAGGATTTCCCCCATTGGCGCGAGGGTTGCACTATGGAATCGTGCCAATGGAAAAAGGGCTATTTTTAGGGGTTTTAAGCAGGAGATGTCTTCAGGGCAAACTAATTTCATGTATAGGGGAATGCAATGCAAGTGTTTGCAGGTCATGTCACTTCTCATAGGTCCCGGAATGAGTCCTCCAAGATGCGGGACAGGGGTAATAGGGACGGTGACAAATTGTTGTGTAATAGTGGTTGGATAAGCGAATTCACGAGTTTGCGGCACAAGAAAACAAAAATCTATAGGTATCTAAGGAATAATGGTTGGATCGCTATCTGTACACTGAAATCCACGAGATTTCCTTTGCATCCTTTCCGTCAGAGCTGTATGAGTGGGTCACAAAGTTAGTAGATATCCAAGGAAGGTGTAGGCTCGACAAACCAATAGTGTGGATTCCAAAACTAGTGCGCAGACTAGAAGCCTCAGAAGATAAGATAGCGTGAGTTTTGGACCACTAGCTCTACCAAATTATAGGAGGATTTATCACTGAGTTCACGGTAGACACGATTGTCAGTTACAATGAGGCAAAGCGACATTTTCTCAAGGGACCGTGAGGTAAGTATATTAAATCTTTGAATACCTGGATTAAGATGCTGTTATGTGAAAAGCGATTTATGCAAATAAATTAATGTTGGGAGTACGCGGAGCGGAAGTAACGAAGAATTAAAAAATAGTCCCTTAATTTCACCCCGGTGGGAGAGCGAGGATGAGCTCGCGAAGGTTTCTCTGAGAAGCGTGGTCAATTTGATAAGGCAGTAGATTCTACAGTTACCACCTCTACCCACACCGCCACCCACTTCACCTCCCTCACCTCCATCTCCACCAACTCCACCTCCACCACCTCCACGGTTCGGTATGGCGAGCGTGATCAAATTACTAGTATTCAGAGGGGTAGGGAATGAGGATCTAGACCAATTTTGGTTCGCGGTAAGAGCAGTATGGGAAGCACAAGGTGTCACGAACGATGATATTAAGAAGGCTACATTGGTGAGTGCATTGTAACATCATGCATTAACATGTTATATCAAGCATTCTAGCGACCGCCCAAACGCAAGAATAGCAGAGATCCAAAATGCACTGAACAGGGAATATAGCAGGCCAAAGTCAGAAACACAATTAATCATCGGGTTTAAAGAGATCACGCTGCTTCTAGGCGAGACCCCCTGGTATCTAGACCAAAGGCTGAAGAGTCTAATCTGCAAGGACAATATGATGCTAATAGATGCACAACGCTGTGTATGGTTTGCAGCATCTCTGACACCGCACTTGAGGATGCACTGTCACAGTAGAAACTTTCCACTAAGGCTGAACCGTTGGAGATGGAAATGAGATTACATGAGACCTCGATACAAGACCATGGGTTGGGAGTTCAACAAATCTGCGCAACTACAGAATTTGTGTTTGGAAATGCAAATCTTAAAGCAGGATAGGGCACTGTGGCTAGAGGCACACGAGGAGGTATGGTGCATAAAATTCAAAGGCCAGGGCCATGACCAGGATAACTATCTAGTGTTCGCGAACTACTTGGCAGGAGGAGGGCCAATGCCATTGAGATCGGAGGTGCAGGAAAGGCTAAGTGCGGTACCCGCTTTATGGTGGCGATCTATCAGATCAGAGGGAAACACATGATGGACAATTGTCATTTGCTGCAAAAGTATACACAGACACCCCAACAATTGTTTTTTAATTTTTGTAGGTCGGTAGGCCATGATGAGTGCACTTTCTGCAGTTATGAGTTAATGATGGATCAGACCCCAACCTATAGGATGCATACCAAAATGCGAGCCATCGACCTAGATGTGGGGATGATGCATGCTGGATTTTAGGGGCAGGGTTGAGGACGAGGTGGAATGGGACCAGGAAGGGGCCACAAATAGTTAATTTGTTACAATTACGGAGGACTAGGGCATTATGCCCGCGATTGTACCAACCCAACAAGGATATCCTATTCATATTCTGCTCAATTCGATCATGAAACAATAAACTGTCTTACGTTGATCACAAAGATGTGCGAAAAAGGGGTATTCCAGCCTCCCTCGACTCAGAATATACAAATGATGAGGTCTGAGCTATGCGAAGAGGACCCGAATGTAAACATGATGCTTAGAAGTGGTACGACCACAGGAGAAGATACGAGGAAACAACTAAAGGAAAGTACATGGGTTCACAAGGCTCCTGCAAAGGAACCCAAGTTTGACTTAGAATGCGCAAAGGAGACATTCATGGAAGTTAAGAAGAGCTTCGTGGAGGCCTCCACTTCAGGTAGTAAGGATCAACCAGAGCCAGGAATGGATCCTTCAATGCTCACTACCTTTCTAGAGACATGCATGAAACTGTTGCATGACAACAAGGTGGTTAAAGGACTACAAGAACTTATCATTAGGTGTGTAGGGTCAGGAGAACCGCATGTAGTTAGGAAATTGGGGAAGCATGCATTGCGCACTCGAAGGGAAATGAGGTTGACTACACATATTGGGGAATATGAAATGGATCGGGTAATCCTAAATATAGGTTCAAACATTAATGTATTACTGAAGCAAACATGGGAACGCATGGGAAAGCCTTCATTACAATGGTCCCCAATTCAATTACAAATGGCAAACCAATAGAAGGTTTTGCCCATAGGGAGGTTGCAAGGGGTTATAGTTGATATTGGAGGTGTGAGCGTGCAGGTGGATTTTGAAGTAATAGAGATTGTTGATGACAACAATCCCTATCCCACATTGTTAGGAATAGACTGGGCCATTGATATGAATAGGGTCATTAATCTGAAGAAGTGCAAAATGTTATTCGAGAAAAAGTTACTACGTGTAGTAGTCCCATTGGGCCTAGCCAAAGGAGTGCACTACACTGAAATAGTGCGTGATGATGATCTTGATTGTATTTACAAGATAACAATGCGAGACCAGGATTGTGTGAATCTAACTGCAAATGGGAGGATCTTGTGGGAGCGTGAAAGCTCCTTCACTTCAGATTCAGATGAAGAAGTAGAGCGATGGTAGAATCAGTTGCATGAAGTGACAATGATAAATTGCAACATGATGATTAGATCATTGTGTTGCATGAAAAAAGAGGCAAGAGAGATGCCAACATATGATGGATTAATAGCGGTGGACGAATTCCTGAGAAAATTCGAAAGCACGGTACCTGAATAGTAGCGGTTCGATGCGTTGAAATGGGCACTGCGCGTAACACCCACATGATGGTGGGGTACACATCAAGGGAAATTTGAGGACTGGCGTGGATGTAGAAGGATGATCCACCTATGATTTGGAAGCTCCCAACTTCGAACAAGATTCGGGTAGCAAGGATGAAGCAACTTGCGCTCCCACCTGTGTAGATGGGTACAGACATGTGCTGTGCAGCCCACTCAAGCACAACCGAAACTAAGGATTAGAAATTGGAACAAGACGCAGCAGTAGGAAAGGTGATGCGCAGCATAAACATTCCCCGTGGAAGCATTCAATAAGGTATGCGGGGTCCTGAACAGGGTTCACCTGGCGAGACAAACGGATGGGCACCTGCGCGTGCCAGCGATTTGATGGGCCTATAGGGCCATGTGCAAAAACCTGAGCGTGGAGACAATTCTAAAGCCGAGGAGCCGAGTTGAAACCATAGTTTTGGAGGAAAGGAATCCTCATGCAATAGCTCCCATAGTTGGGACAGTATGCGAGGACCAGGACAAAAGAACTATGCGGCTCCGCGAGGACGAACATATGTGGATTCAGGAAGCCATTCGGTGAGGGAACCTTAAGCTTCATGAAATTGAAGAAGATTGGGTATGAATAAGGAAGAAAAGCATGTTAATGAATGTGGAGATCCAAAAAATAGAAAACAAAATTGCACAAGCATGTCGCGTTATTAAACTAAGAATGACAGGACATGATATGGGCAACCATACCACTGCATTAGAAGATTGTCGTCAAGCATTTGTAACTCTGCTACCATGGGTACAACTACACCTTACCAGAAAAAGTAACCAAGGCAGTGCACCACATAAGGAAGAACACACGGTGCTGACTGTTGTGAGGATAATTGAGGAGTGCCCACAGACTAGGCTGGAAAGCGAATTGAAGTCTCACACAAGTGGTGCAACCACTTGACTAGCCATCAGAAGCACAGTCTCAGCGCTCCAAGTAGTTGAAAGAGAGTGCGGGATTATAGGAGTCTGTGAGGGAGCTGTACGATAAGGAGGTTGCATGCAAGATTGGCATGTCACAAGGGTCGCGCTCACGTAGAGGGGGTTGTGCTACCGCGCGAGTAAGCTAGGAAGTGACTGTTGGTGTCACTATTCATTATAAGATGTCTAATTTAAGACAAAGAGGAGTGGGTAGCAGACAATTAAGACATGAATTAAGAGCTACATTTGGGACGATCTACCACCAAGAAGGCATTAATGACTTTGGAGTGTGGGGAATGGTCGAATTAAAATTCGAAAGATGCTATAGAACCCCCAAGGCTAGCCACGAGACAACACTTGGTTGTTTGAGATTTGAGCAGTTACAGAGCATTTAACATCAAGAACTCTTATCACCTTTGAGTATGAGACCGAATAGATCCTGTCAAAAATGATGGCTGCTACCAGATGAGGAGTGTGATTTGTCGAAGATACCGCTATGGCCACGGAGCCCCATATGGTCCATGAGGAGACCAAAGATGTGGCAGTTGCACCAGAAGTTCCAAAATCACCATAGACGCTGCGACCAAACAAAGATAAGCAGACGATGGGACCAATCCTTGTATCCCCAAGAAACCCATGGTTTCGTAAATTGTTAATGAAAGAAAAAGGAAAAGTCATCACCATCGAATTCGATGAAGAGGAGGAAGACTTACAGGTGCTAATTGACCAAATAGAGGCGCAGGATGATGAGGAGGAGGATGTCCCATCAATGCATTCTACAACAAAGGTACCCATGTATGTCCCTCCGTGGAAGGGGAAATTTAAGGCGGCCAAAGACCTAGAGGCCATGAAGAGTGCGCTCTAGACCCCGCTCCTCCTTGACGACATTACTTTTGAAGGTCCGCCCCTTGGATGGGTGCCTACCATGAAATTTGAAGATTGGGACCTCGTAGACCGCGAGAAGTTCCCGCACTTGACAACGGAAAGCTTAATGACATAGAAGTTGGAAGGACCAATGATCACGTTGGAGCTGCAAAAATGGCTGCGTGATGTGGAGGAGGCCAGGCTACTCCACCTACTATGGATTCCACACTTTCACTGGGCACCGATCACGATCTTTGTCATCAAGCAACTGCTTTTCTTGGTGCATGATGGGTACTTGTGGTTGGAGGAGAATATTCCTATCACGGCAGAGCTTATTCATAGGATTTCTCAGCTTCCCTATATGAGAAGGGACTTCATGGAAACAGTTGGAAAAAGCAGAGATTTGGCGCTCGCAGAGGCCATGAAGAAGACACACAAGTTGGAAAAGAAGTAGAGAGGCTACGTAATTAGTAGCATTCAAGACAAAGGGGTGCGCATAGCGACCCAACTACTGGTCGAGAAGGTGATGAGAAAATGTTGCGGCAACGAGGTACCAGTGATGGTCATCACGCTGGCCGAACAATGCGCAGAGGGGGTCCAATTCAACTAGGCCGAATTCCTCTGTGAGGAATTCCTAACCAACTGCAAAGAAGCTCAAGAGCAGGGGAGCTTCCACTACGCGTGGTTTCTCTTGTCTATCATATTGGTGACAGGGGAACTGCCTGAGGACAATTTGTTTACTCCCCTTGAAAAAGACTTGCCAGAGGTGGCAAAGTACGCTTTTCTCTGGGCGACGAAGGACACCACATTAATCCGTAAGACTAAGATCTTCTAGGTGCTCATGGAGGCAAGCGTCTGGATGTGGATCAATAAAAGGCTGTGCCTATCCCCCATAGTGTATGATAGTCTACAGAGATTTCCAGACTTCAAGGCGGATATGCACAATGTGTATATCAAGGCGCGTAAGGATATGGCATAGATTGGACCAAAATTCCATTCATCGCGATTGATGGTGTTGTTTTCTCTGTGCTTGACTCATGGCCACCTGTGTGGTGCACCCCGAATCTGGTGGTATGCGATAAGACAACGATATAAAAACAGAAGGATGCCACCAAGCTGCTTGCACAATAGAAGTGCAACGAGTAGTTGGCTGAGGAGGCAAGGGCTTCCCACGAGGCAGCGATGGCCGCCATAGAGTAGACCAAGGCTATCGAAAAAGCAGCAGCAGCACCGACAACAGGGGCCACCACGACGCAGGAGGAAGGAGGCCTGGACCTGACCACAGGATGGTGGAAGGCGCAGACCCAAGCACGACGTCTAGACAATTGAAATGGTTGCGCAGTATGGAACGAACAGGCCCATGGAAGAAGACCAAGGCTTCAAAATTGGATGGTGAACCCATCACACTGACAGAGGGTGACCTATATGACATCGGTGAAATAGTTCGCGAGGTCACCAAGGAAGCACTCTAGGAAGGGATGATGGAGCATTAGAATGTGTCGGGGGCCCTTAGAGCGCAGCTACAGGAAATTCAGGTGTGGCCCCCACAAGAAGGAACGGTAGCCGCATACAGTGCCACAGGTACATTGGCTGCATAGCAGTTGTTGTGGGCCAAAATGGCTAACACCGTCGTGTTGCCGGTAGGAGCATTGAGAGGGGAGAACACAGAGGACAGAGCCACAGTGGGTCGGATCAAGGGACTTGGCCTAAACTTTGTTGCCCTTCCACTGGATACATTATAACAGTTAAAGGACGATGTAATGACATACCTCCACGCTAGGGAAGGATGCACAGTACAAATGTTCAGCGAACAATGAATCAAAATTGAGAAGCTTAATCTACAACATGATGAAGCACTAGTGTAGAATCAACAACTAGAGTAGATAGTAGAGGAATCATGTCATCATGCTCCAGAGTTAGAATTGCAACAGACCTACCAGTTGGAGTGCGAATTCATAGATTGGCTAGTGGATTCCGCGAGGCAAGGAGGAAGCAATGAGGATACAGCTGGACCTCAACCTTTAGATTGACGAACTGTGATTAAAGATGTAGTCATCCATGCCCCTGGAAGTTAGGGAACAATGCATTGATGCTATCGAAAAAGGGCTGGAGGAAATAGGACAGGCAATGCAGACCTATACGACAATGTTGGAAGAATCCTTAGTAGTCCTCACTTCCTTACAAGAGGACCCCACCATACACTACCTGGAAATAGAAGCATGAGAACTTCAAGTGTAGCACGACAGTGTGCGCGTAACAGCGTAGACAATTGTCTTGACCCAGTAGTTGGCGAAGCTACAACAGGCGAAGGTGTTGAAGGAATAGGTGGATGTCGCGCGACAGAAAGAGGCAGTAATTAAAGCGTGCATCTAGCCCTGGATTGATGAGGCCTTCCACATCACTGCCGATATCGAAGGAAAGCTTACAAAAATGAAGGTGCTACATGCCTTAAGATAGGGATTTTCCCCTGAAAGCAAGCATTCAACAAAAAGAGTAGAGCAGATCTAGTAGATGGTAGAACAGTGCGCTGCGGACCTTCATGCAGCACAGACACAGTTGGAGGGGCTCCATGCCAAGATCGCCACACCAAAAGAGTGACTTGGGACGAGTCGTGATGATTGTGTTGGGGGCTTGTTGGGCATGGGATCCCCTACAACAGGTTTTGGGGCTTAAAGTCCAAGTTTTGTTCAAATACGGTGTAGAACTTCATGAAGTGCGGGCACGGAGCGCGAAGTGTACAATCGAGTCACAGGGCTGTCCACCCTAAAATATTGTAATTTAATGTAAAGTTTTGTTAGCCTACCCATGGTTCGCGGACCATGGGATTGTATAAATAGAGCAAGGCTCTAAGTTTTTAAGCTTAGGAGAGAATAAAGATGGATGCAAAGGCATGGTTAGAGCATAGAGTGGAATCTGAAGTGTACGGGCTCATAGTGGTAGGAAGAGGCTTTGCAGTTGAGTGCGCAGAGGCCTAGTAGAGTCCGCAGATGGTTGCGCAGACCCCTATAGCTGAGTGCACAGGGAAGAGTCGGGTCTATACTTGGGATTGAAAGATAATAAAGAGAAATTTATTCTGTGCCTCTGTTTTGGAATCTTGATGTTGATGTTATTCATTGCTTTTACTCTGTTTATTTACTGCGCACACTTGATGAATACTTGTATGAATGATTATATGTGAATTTAATCTAAGTAATCAGCTAACAGAGACTAATTAAGCAAAACTTGGGTAAATAACACAGGTCGCGTTGTGGCTAGATCTGCACGAAGCCAGTATCACATGGCGTGGGGTACCTGCAGCTGCGCATAGCGCAGTAAGTGCGAAGGTTGGACCGCATGCCAATCACCTCATATCAGACATCCCCAGGGTGTAGAAACCTGGTTCTAGTAGCCTCCCATACTACTTTGGGTGAGACCTCTGTCTGCGCTCCACGGACTGTTGCCGAAAGCGCCAGTAGTACTGGGATTTTCTTGGCTAAATCACTTCCGAACCTGGGTCAGGCCCCACTAAGCCAACACTTAGTTGACATAGCAAGCCAACCAACATCGTGGTGTATAGGGTCATTTATCAACTAGATAAAATCCAGGAGACTTAACCCAGCCATAAAAGGGAGCATAGGGGCTAGCAGAATGGTTCCTGAGACTATAGAACCGGAGCCAACACCAGGTTGGGTTCCTGCACCAGCTACGGGTCCAGACATGGTGACAATATGCAGTGAAGGAGGCTTGGAATCAGATGAACCAGGAGAAGAGTCGGTATGGGGACTCGAGGGACTATGAACTTGAACCCTCCATGGGGGTGTAATATGCCCAAGTGGAAAATGGGGATGAAGGCGTAAGAGTCTCCACGACAAACGCCTTAGTGGCGTAATGGTGGTAAGACACAAGGGACATAGAAATGGTGAAGTTAGATCAACAATATGCCTTTTTCTCTGTGTGGGGATTTAAATTTACTATGTTAAGTCTTAGCTTGGTAGTGTAAACCAAGTGCCCTTCGCTTAAGGTGTGATTGTGTGTAAGCGTGTTTATTAATTAAGCCCAGATCATGTTTGAAAAAAGAAAAAATATTTCTGAAAATGAACTGAAATTAACAACAGAAAATGAACAACAAATCAATTAACTAAACCCCACCCAAACTAGGTTTGCAAACATTGCGTTGGTTGGTGGTGAAATCAACTAAAAACACACTAAAAAGGTGAAGATATCTAAGTTTCGGTGTGACTGGGATCAAATGACACTAGATTGCTGGAAAGTGGTGCAACAACATAAAAAAACTAGAGAGGAAGATTGCTGCAAAAATATAGGGAGATGGGTGTAAAACCTAGGGCAACTGATGGTACCCTAAGGAAAATAATCAAACAAGATTTATGATGAAACTTTGGATGGAAACAATATATATTTTAAGATCTGAAACAAAAAGGTACATATTTGGAAAATATGGCTGAAAGTGTTGCAAAAACTTAGACTTCTTACTCAGCTAAACTCCTACTATAAAGGTGGAAGCGTACGAGAAGCCCTATGGGGATAAATCCCACTTTGACGAGTAAATCAGAGTAGACTAAGGCTTAAGCAGGATGAGACAGAGGTCAAACAACCCAACAGGCAACTCTCGGAAAAACATAGAAACATTTTTGACAACAACCCTGGAAACACTAAAAATTGTAGGTACTGACTTGTTTTCATGGGGATCGCACTTTTTGGGTTGAAAGGTGCACTCTGGACCTCCAGATTGCAATTTTTAGGCATAAAAGTGCGATTTCTGCTCCTTGATTCCCGGTTGGCAAGTCTCGGAAAAAATTACCGTCTTTGTCGCGGCTAGTTCTTGTGACCTGCGGAAAAGACCAGAAAACTTCCAAAAGTTAGAAATTTGATAGATCTAGGGTTAAAAAGCTAGTAAAAAACGTTAAGAGACTGAAAAAAGAAGAAACCATAAGCTGAAAACTGAAGGTCACCCAGGTTTCTGGATATGAAGTAAAAAACCAGTGGAGTCACCAATTTTGTTATAGTATTTTATCCTTGAATATGTACAAAAAGGAAACACTTAAGACCGTGGATGAAAAACAATCTCAACAATATAAATGGGTACTAAACATTATAGATCTGCAGCAACTGATAGAAACAAAACTTGCCAAAGTCCTTATCTATGCCACAATCATAATTAAACAGCAAAATGAAACAATAATAGTTCCAATAATCCAATGGAAACTAGATATACAAAGAATAGATTTTATTATAACACCTGTGAAGGGAACAAATAAATGTTACCAACCCCCCTCTCTGGGATGGGTTCTTGGCTATCCTCAAACATCTTCATCTTGTGTAGAGTCTCTCTCCTCTATAATGTGTAAACACAACAAATAAAATTTTTGAGCTCAATGGGAACTCAAATGGGAGAAAAATGGTGTGCGACGGTGATAATAATCAGAGTTACAATAGTGAGTGCAACAATGAAAATAATCAAAAGTGAATAATGAATGGAAAACCCTTCTATTTATAACAAAATATTGAGTAATCCTCGAATAATGAGCACTAATAAAATATTATTAACCCCATTCTTGGAATAACCACTTAGAATATTTTATTATATTTGGTTACGAGGGAAAAAGTATTTAAAATTTTATTTAGAAATAATAAATAAATAACTAATTTATTTATCATTTCAAGAAATTGGTTAAGGAATAATAAAAAAAAATAATGATTTATTTAATTATTCCTTAGGGTTTTAGTCAAACTTGACAAAGAATAATAATTAATTAGTGATTAATTAATTATTCTTAGAGTAAAATAAGATAATTAATGATTTATCTGTTTATTTCTCATAATTGGGTCAAATATGAAAAGGAATATGAATTAAACAATGGTTTAATTAATTATTCCTAGAAGATAATTAAATAAATAGTGATTTATTTAATTATTCTTCATGGGTTTAATTATAAATTACTTAACAAATGTGGCTTATTAAATAATTTCTCACATCGAAAGCAATTTTACTATGGTAAAATTGGCTTAACATGGTGTACTTCGATCCATCTAGTAAATTAGGCTAGATGATCAATTTTTTGGTGATAACATGAAGCAAAGATCTGTGGCACTCAGCTCGGCAAAAGCAAAATACGTGGTTTCCAGTTAAGCAGCATGTGAGGCGATATGGATGAGAAAGATACTTGTTGGATTGTTTGGTCAGATGATGGATCCAACTGTGATCTACTATTATAATCATAGTTGCATCAAGCTCTCTGAAAACATTGTTTTTTCACGATTGATCCGAGAATATAAATATCTGGTATCACCATTTATGGGATTGTGTGCAGAGGCAGATAATATTGTTGCAGTACATTCGAACAAAGAAACAAGATGTTGATATTTTGACAAAGGCCTTGTCAAGATGTAAGTTTGAGTTCCATAGGTGCAGGATAGGGGTGGTTGATAATCCCTTTCTTGCTGAAAGGGAGTGTTGAAAAATGCAACAATAAATTCTCAATTTGATTTTGCCTTGACTAAATTGAGAAAATTTGAATTTCCACATCAACATATAACTTGGATAATGTTAACTTGTGTGACATGGCTTGTGTCACCTAGTTTACTTAGTAAATTCAAGTTGGAGTAGTTAGAGTTCAATTTTGCATGTGTGATTGCTAATTTGTAGCAATTAAGGTCAATTATCTCAAGTTGTTTTCAATTAAACTAGTTCCAATTTTTGGAGGAACTATTGGAAGGTTAGTTAAGCAGTGAGACTTCAGTCAAACTTAGTGATCATCTAGTTAATCGATCAATAAACCCAAAATAGATAGTGCATGCAAAGAATTCAAGTTATCTAGTTGAGGTGGAGATTCCAAGGCAGTGTAACATTAGTTGTAGACTAGTATTGAATGTATAGGTGTTGCATGCAGTTAAATGATCAACCTAAAGGAATCACACAATTCTATTGTGGGAATTTCCTAAATAATAGGGGCTAATTCTTCAAGGAACGCTATAAGGAAATAAGAGCTCAAACTAAGGAAAAATTTGACTAAGTCTTGGTCAAAGGCCTTCAATGAGAAAAGAGATAGGTTGTGCACTTGCAGGGTGATCTCAATTGAGCAAATCAATTGTAAAACATCTCTATTCATTTGATTAATGCAAGCATGCATTAGGGTTTTTATTAGATTTCTTTCTCGGGATAAAAATACTTGTTTCATGTGTGTTATTCCTTCTTGCATGTTTGAGATTTTTGTTCTAAATTGTGTATTAATGTCCATATAGCAGTAGTGTAGGTTTGTGTCTTGTGATTTTGATTAAAACTTCACGAGTAGTTGCAAATCTATAACCTAATTTCTATAGTGAAAACAAATTATCATGAAAATCGTTGTAAAATTTTTGTTTGATTGTATCGAGTGATATTTTATCTTCAATTTCTTATTCTTCATAAAAATATCTAGCAATTTTCTCAACCCACTTTTGCAAATTTTTCTATCCTCGATTATTTTTAATGTCAATTGATCATCTAGATATTGTCTTTTAATTTCTCAGTCAATGGATGTATTTACTTAGTTCTTTAGGGATAGATTCCAAAAATCACGTGGGTTTATGTGGAGAACTACGCCCATGCTTCAAAGAGAGATAATATATTTCTTCATGTGTAATTTTTATGATACTTGTAGGGATTAGTTTATAGTAATATCCTATAATAGAGAGATATACAACAATATACACAATGATATATAACACACAAAAATAAGTGATGGAAGTGAAAAATAAGTATTGGAAGAGCTAATACTGTGTATTTTATTATAATGTTAAACAATAATAACAACAACAACTCTTTGTTAATTACATAGTCAAATATTTATTCTTGAGGATCTAATTACTAGGCAGTTACAACTTTTAACTACCTCGGTCATCTGACTTGACTACGTGGTTGATTGACTTACATAGTTCGAATATACAATCAATTGAATTTCATATATGACTTGGCTGACTATTGGGTCTAGTTGACATAGTTGAATAGTCTTTCCAACACAGATAATTCAACAATTTTGTTTTTTTTTTCTTGCAAAGAGTTGATCACCTTAACTAGGTGCACACCACTTTTCTTTAATGATTTTTTATTTGATTCCCATTATTGACTATGTTTTGCATTAGACTAATGTTATTTGAATCATCATCATTGCATTTTTAACACTAGTATATATTGTTAACAATGTTTAGTCCTTGCAAGAGTAGGTTTTGGATATTAGAGTGTTAAATATACTTGTCATCCTTTTTATTTGCTAGACATCTAATATTTCATCCATTAATGAAGAGTTTTAAAGAAATTTTATATTTATTATATTCACCTACATATCTTCAATAATTAATTATAACATTGAAAATCATATCTCTATCTCCTCCACCTCAAAAATCCTTAACACAACCATCATTCACAAAAAAATAATAGAAAAATAAGACATCAATTGCTATACTTGGTATTTGCTTGTTAACCTTATCTTCATAAATTCATTCATTAATAATCTTACATAGAAATATGCATCCATAAAATAAGATATCTATGCATCCATCCCTCCAAAACAATGCAAACATCTCAAATAATTTCCAAATTCAATTAATGTCTCTAATGCTCTATCGCCAAGTTTGTACAATATTTAAATCATATTTTTAGTGGTATAACTACCAATTCTATTATTAAATGAACAATAAGAATTTACTATATGAATGATTTAAATGATATCTATATTTTATATATGCAATAATAAAAAATTTAATCTATACTCCACCTAATATCTCAAATTTGGAATAAGGTGGTTATATATGTTTAGCATGATAAATTTCAAAAAAAAAAAAAATAATAATAATTATACAATAAATACTTAGAACATAATGGTTTCAATAAAGAAATAAGTCTAACACCAGAGAAAAAAAAAAAAACAAAACAAAATTTGAAAGGAGATGCTTCGAGCACAAGGATTTAGTACAATTATAGTTTTTGAAATTTATATCATAATATGTATTGGTAAAAAGCTTAAAATCATCATCATCAAGTTAGTAAATTTGTTTTATCCATGATTACCTTAAACAACTTTGATACGAAAAGTCCCTTAACCATTTCAATATTTCCCTTCACCTAACTACTAGCATTTGCACCATATGTTGCAAAGGAAACGCCGTAAGGCAATGACATAGCTTTGTAGATAGAAGTGTTTGGGGCCAAGGGAGCCATCATCTTTTTATTGAGTAAGAGAAGAATCCCACAATTTGATTTCATAGAATTCAAAGTCTCGCTATTATTGTTTTATTACAAAGTGTATCTTGGAAGCATACGTCATGCTTATGCAAAATTGCAATGTAAGGCAGGAAAGCCTTAATGAGACATTTCAGTGGGAATAGGATTTTCCCATATCAATGTGATGAATTAACAAAGGTTTGTTTCACAATTTATGATGAACATTGAGAATTCGAGGTGCAATCATGTTCATCTATAGTTGACCTATGCATACTGCAATGGAGGGCTATCTGACCATAGATTTAGATATTGAAAGCTGACCCAAACATAAATAAGCACCCATGTCAACATGGAAATCTTGTTAAGCCTATCTATATGTAAGTTACAAGGAAGCAGATACTTAATTGTTTGAAAAATGAGGATCTGATTACAGCGAAACGATGTATATAAATAACAGTTGAAATTCCCCATGAACTACAAACATATAAAATTCATATTTTTGAATTTTACTTTGAAAGAAAACTCTTCATGTTACAAGGAAGCAGATACTTAATTGTTTGAAAAATGAGGATCTGATTACAGCGAAACGATGTATATAAATAACAGTTGAAATTCCCCATGAACTACAAACATATAAAATTCATATTTTTGAATTTTACTTTGAAAGAAAACTCTTCATGAAACTTAGTCCTTAAATTTTGACTATTTAAATAGTCCAAATAATCAATTTAAAAAATATTTATATTAAAATAAACTAGATTTAAAAACAGGACTTGCCAAAAATAGCACAATTTGAATGCCAAGATAGAAATAAAATGTATTTCAAGTCATGAAACATGTACAAGGTCTCTCTGTATTCCAATAGCCTTTAATAGACATTGTGCTTGATTGGCAGCTTCTACTTCCTCGGAGTCATCCAATATCAAGTATTTTTTGAATTTAGGCTTTTGTGATCCATAAGAAATTAAGAAAATTCTGTGATCTATGAATGGAGTGAAATGTACAACACTTACCACATTAATGAAAACAAGTAACAAAATGTCCATTAAAGGAACTTCTATCCAAGAAAGTTGAAGGGGAAATTTAAACATTAACAGGTTTGAGAGGGCAAAGAGTGTTGCTTAAAACAGACACTTCCATTGAAAAGTGTGTGTTTTCCCTCAGGCACCTTGAACTGTTCCAGACAAGGATATTAGAGGTTTCCTTTCATGAAGGTATTTGCCCCAACCTTCAACGTCTCAGCCTGAAATTTTGGCCTGAACTTTTGTCATGATTCGCTGGACATTGGGGCATTGCCAACAACACTAATAAAGTTAGAGTTGATCAATTGCACTGCATTGAGGAAAATAGGTGGGCTTTGTGGTCTTTCAGAACTTAAAGATCTGAATATCAGTGGGTGTTATCAAGTAGAGGAGCTGCCAGGTCTTGAAACATTGATATATTTGGAGGAGTTGAGGGCATCTCAATGTTTGAAGTTGAAGAGCATAGAAGGGTTGGTGAAGTTGACAAAACTTCAAGTTTTAAAGGTGGCTTACTGTGATGAGTTAGAAGAACTTCCAGATATTGAACGTTTTACATCTTTAAGGAAGCTTAACACCAAATTTTGTTTGAAACTACAGTGGGGCAAGGGAACAGTGGACCAGCTGAGTCAACAAGTGAAAGAAGACCTCAGCATATGAACATCAATTTTTGCAATCATAGCAATTCATACTTAAAGTCCTGGCCACAATACTTCCTGCATGCACACTACAAACATAGTTCTCTCAACTAGTATACATATGTCTTAACTCCAGATACATTAAACTTATAGGGATCTTCCCCCACCTCCACCATAGAGTACCCCACTTCTTTCTATACAGTAAGAACCAAAAAAATTATGACATGATATTTTTTCATAGATGTATTGAATGCTCTAAATCTGTTCAATTTGTCTTATAAACAGCTTTAACAAGGAAAACAGTGTTAGTAGTTATAATATCTCAAATAGAAGTTGATGATATCTAAATATTTGATTTTATGGTGCACATCTTATCACTAAAATCTCTATATGCAATTCATTCATTTTTTCCCTGCCTATACTACCAAATTCTGAAATTTATAGTACCATAATGGCATCATAAAAAATTTAAGCCTGCCTTCAGAGTTTCATATTGTCATAAATGACACAGTTGTTGCAAGCCCTGCTAATGTCCTACTTTCTATACATTTGTCTTAATATAAAGGATAGGTAGTATTATTTTCTTGATCTCTTTTCTTATGAGACTGCAACTTGTTGGATGAATCTATGTTCCATTATAAGTAGATATCCGTCTGAGTTGCTTTGTTATATGTTCTTGCCATCCATCCTTTGGATGGTCATGGAGACTGCATGACTTTCCCTTGACAAAATTTGGTTGACATTTGTGGTTAGCACATGCATATGAGCTATTTGGTGATGAGGGCTTTGCCTCCGTGTAACATGTGATGTCCCCACTGAGCAAAACTGAATTCTTGAATCTCCAGATCCTAGTGGGGGAATGTGATTGGACTTGCAAACAAAATGCTCTTCTACCTCTTCCCTTTGCTGCGAAGGTGCTTCTAGGCTTAGCCTGCCTTGCTCCACAATCAACAACAACAAGTGTAGGAGTAATACACCCTGGCCATGAACATCACGCGGTCCCAATTCAAAGAGAATAAGCCCAGGAATCAAATAAGGAAATTTGAACATCAGTGAGCCCACATGAATAAGGAGGAAGGGTTTGGTATAACTTTGTTTTCCAGTTGATTCATGCACGAATAGCCTTCAACAACTGTTACATGTCATATTTGAGGGGATTTCTCATAGGATGGAGTTGGATTCTCTGAGGGCTATCTGACCATAGATTTAGATATTGAAAGCTGACCCAAACATAAATAAGCACCCATGTCAACATGGAAATCTTGTTAAGCCTATCTATATGTAAGTTACAAGGAAGCAGATACTTAATTGTTTGAAAAATGAGGATCTGATTACAGTGAAACGATGTATATAAATAACAGTTGAAAATCCCCATGAACTACAAACATATAAAATTCAGATTTTTGAATTTTACTTTGAAAGAAAACTCTTCATGAAACTTAGTCCTTAAATTTTGACTGTTTAAATAGTCCAAATAATCAATTTAAAAAATATGTATATTAAAATAAACTAGATTTAAAAACAGGACTCACCAAAAATAGCACAATCTGAATGCCAAGATAGAAAGAAAATGTATTTCAAGTCATGAGACATGTACAAGGTCTCTCTGTATTCCAATAGCCTTTAATAGACATTGTGCTTGATTGGCAGCTTCTACTTCCTCGGAGTCATCCAATATCAAGTATTTTCTGAATTTAGGCTTTTGTGATCCATAAGAAATTAAGAAAATTCTGTGATCTATGAATGGAGTGAAATGTACAACACTTACCACATTAATGAAAATAAGTAACAAAATGTCCATTAAAGGAACTTCTATTCAAGAAAGTTGAAGGGGAAATTGAAACATTAACAGGTTTGAGAGGGCAAAGAGTGTTGCATAAAACAGACACTTCCATTGAAAAGTGTGTGTTTTCCCTCAGGCACCTTGAACTGTTCCAGACAAGGATATCAAAGGTTTCCTTTCATGAAGGTATTTGCCCCAACCTTCAACGTCTCAGCCTGAAATTTTGGCCTGAACTTTTGTCATGATTCGCTGGACATTGGGGCATTTCCAACAACACTAATAAAGTTAGAGTTGATCAATTTCACTGCATTGAGGAAAATAGGTGGGCTTTGTGGTCTTTCAGAACTTAAAGATCTGAATATCAGTGGGTGTTATCAAGTAGAGGAGCTGCCAGGTCTTGAAAAATTGATATATTTGGAGGAGTTGAGGGCATCTCAATGTTTGAAGTTGAAGAGCATAGAAGGGTTGGTGAAGTTGACAAAACTTCAAGTTTTAAAGGTGGCTTACTGTGATGAGTTAGAAGAACTTCCAGATATTGAACGTTTTACATCTTTGAGGAAGCTTAACACCAAATTTTGTTTGAAACTACAGTGGGGCAAGGGAACAGTGGACCAGCTGAGTCAACAATTGAAAGAAGACCTCAGCGTATGAACATCAATTTTTGCAATCATAACAATTCATACTTAAAGTCCTGGCCACAATACTTCCTGCATGCACACTACAAACATAGTTCTCTCAACCAGTATACATATGTCTTAACTCCAGATACATTAAACTTATAGGGATCTTCCCCCACCTCCACCATAGAGTACCCCACTTATTTCTATACAGTAAGAACCAAAAAAATTATGACATGATATTTTTTCATAGATGTATTGAATGCTCTAAATCTGTTCAATTTGTCTTATAAACAACTTTAACAAGGAAAACAATGTTAGTAGTTATAATATCTCAAATAGAAGTTGATGATATCTAAATATTTGATTTTATGGTGCACATCTTATCATCAAAATCTCTATATGTAATTCATTCCTTTTTTCCCTGCCTATACTACCAACTTCTGAAATTTATAGTACCATAATGGCATCATAAAAAATTAAGGCTGGATGAACTACTTACGATTGGGCATTAAACAGAGCCCGATTTCCTATGAAGAAGACCAAACGATCAGACACTTGCATTCCCTTATCGGCAACAGGTTTCCATTTTTGTCAATTCCTGCTCTTACCTAATCTTCTTTGTTAATAATTGTTCAAGTGAATCCATGCTCACTTTCCTTTCCTTTGATTTGGAGATGAATGGCATTAGCTACGCAAGTGGTCTCAAATTGCTGCCCATTTGCCTGGACGTACAGACAATGAGATCAAGAACTATTGGAATTCTTGCATCAAGAGGAAGGGAGGGCTTGTCTCTTCCTCCTCCACATTACCCAACGGTAACAACAACACAAAATATAATATTCCCTCGCACGCTCCAAATCCTTATATGTCGCTTCACTCTGCCAAGCCATTGGGGATTATTCGTGGCAGTCACATGCAGTCAATTAATACCATTTTTAATGTAGTTACCTTTGTAGAAAATCAACACTATCATGTTGACGACGTATTGGACTTAAAGCATGAGCAATTTGATGTTCAACAAAGAAATAATGAATTTGTTGGAATTGATTACAACCACCTAACTTCTTGTTCACAACTGTGGGTTGATCACACCAATGACAACTTCACAGAGGCTTTACATCTTTTACATCGGACTGTAATCCTATTAAACATGCTCTGTAGAAACGACATTCTGCGCTCATTTTTTCCGTAAATCTGAACATAATCCATTTCGCAGAATGACCAGAGTCGTCATTCTCTTCAGCATTCTGTGCCCCACGTCATTGGTGGGTAGCATAATTGGCAAGGGAGGCAGTATCGTGAACAACCTCAGGCAGGAAACCGGCACCTGAATTACCATCGAAGACACAATACTAGATTCGGAAGAAAGACTGGTTTGATCTCTTCGTACGACGGGGGAGACAAGCGGCGGTTTGCCAGGCGCAGGGCTACCTATTCAGATAATTGAACAGTTCAAACCATCTCAATAGTCGTCAACCATATTCCATGCTTGTCGATTCCCATACCCGGGCTCTAGGACAGTAGAAAAAGAAAAGACGGTGGATAAAAAAAAACATTTTTCAGGAAAAAACCATATTAAATCAACGGCAGAAAACACCCCAATCGTCTAACACAGAATCAATGGCGCAAGATCGCACAAGTGGCATTTTAGGAATGTCTTTCTCAAATGGAACGCCTTACGGCGTAAAAATTATTTTAATTTATCTTTTACCTAATTTAACAACGTAATGCCCTCCTATTAAACCCAAATGATATCCAATCAACTCAATTTTCATTTAAAAAAAAATAACGCTTGGGATGATTATAAATTGTAGGCCCCCTAGGTTTGTATAACATGTATTCTCTGAACTCCAAAAGAATTTACATAAAAATCATATATGCCTTTTCTTTAATACAAAAGTCATTATTCTAATCAACTAATAGGATGGGGATTTGGATTCCCTTGCAACTTTTCCACCTAACTGGCTTCCCTTGCAGCCTTTCCACTTGGTGGATTCCCTTATCAATATTCCTTATGTTATATTTCATAATTTGAGAGTTGAAAATAATTTGGAAAGGTGGCCGATCATTTCTTTGTCTTATTGCCTCGTTACCTTTTCAAGCGAAAGAATAATCCAAAATATAATATTAATATTAATTTTTTCCCGGTCAAAAATTATATTTATAGGTATTAATGAGGAATAAAGAAAAATATTAATAAATAAATGTATAATTTAAATGTTTTGTTTTTGTTTTTATGATAAAATTTTGGATGGAATTTTATTTGAAATTAATTAAAAATCTTTAGAATAACAAATTTAATATTAAATTTATATAGTTTAAAATTTAACAAGCATTTTAATTATAAAAAAAAATAATAATAAGTTTCTCAAAATTATATAATTAGTTTTTAACATAACACAAAAAAAATTGTAAAATAACTAAATTTAAATAAAAGAAAGACAACTTATTAAACAGGTTATATTCATTTGTTTAATTCTAAATTTAACAAAATTATTTAATAAAGAATAAAAATGTGTTGCTCATGTGTTGTTCTAGAATGAGAATAAATAGAAGAAAAAGAATAAATGGAAGAAAAATAAATAGAAGAAAAAGAATAAATGGAAGAAAAAAAGGTAATGTGAGAATATTTAAACAAATTGGAGAAAATGAGGACACATCCAATGTTTTGATATTTTCATTTTATGAGAATAAAAAATGAGGACACATGGAATATTTTGATATTTTCATTTTATGAGAATCAAAATTAGTTGATGAAAAAGGATAGAGATTATTTAATATTTTAAATTTTATATGTTTTTAGTTACCACATTTAAATGCTAGTGTAAAAGGGCTTTTGTTTTATATATAAGGGGATTGTATATATCAATTTGATGTTTATCTTGTTGTGATTTTAAAATTAAATTATTATTATAAAAACTATAAAAAAAATTTATTATAATATAGAAGTTGTAATTGAAGTTAACAAGGAGAAGAACAACAAAAGAGACAACGAGTGTATTGTTCTTGAGGGGAGATTAAACAACATATTCTTCTTCTTACTAAACTAGAAAAATCCCATTTTGACTTAAAAATGTAGCTATGAAGTTCCTCAATAATGCTCATGTTCATCTACTATTAATTGCCTCAATTTTTATATGCTTGAAGTACCTCAATAATGATTATCTCCATTTACCACGAATCATATGCTTGATGATAATTTTGGAATCACCAAATGTCAATAAATTTCATATACTCCATTATTGTTCTAATAATAAACCTTGGAATAAGGCATATGCTTTTGTCTACTTATTTATAGTATGACCAAAGCTCCATACAAAACTATATTCTAGAATCCGTAAATAATAAATAGGCTCCATGCTACCACTTTTAAATTAGATTATGTTTTTCTATATAAATAATAGATATTATTTTTTTAAAATATTTTATTAAATGTGTTATTGAATTATCTAACAATAACTATATACATGAGTACTACAAATATACATGGTTTAGACCTCCATTTTTATTTATTAATATACTATATAAATTGATTACATAAAATTAACAAACAAAATAAAAAAAACCAGCCAAAACACAATAAGATTTATCGCATTTTAGTTTTTAATATAAACAAAGAATCCTTGAAATCTAGGACATTCTTTCATAGAATATAGATATTGCAGAAGCATGATTTCATTTAAAAAAAAAAAAAAAATGTCTCAACTTTGAGTCTACATTTTCACATGGTGTTGATGCAACTGGGCTTCTACTTATTTCCCATGGTGTTGACGCAAGTGGGATTCTACACAATGTTATTGAGAATAAAGAAACACGAGCTCATATTGCAATTTATTTTTATACTAATAAAGAAAAAATATAATAGATGAAATTAAGTGGCATCTAGTAAGTGTTATATTCGGTTTATTCTGGATTACTTGAACGGGTTAACAATTATCATAATTATATAAAAAAATAATTGGATCATTTTGTTAATAATATTTGAAATGTTTGATATCTTTATATTGGACTCTAATCATTCTATAAATTCTATAAATATTTTATACGTAGACATTAATCATAGTGAAAATTCTCAATTCAAAATAAAGTACAAAATATAAGTATATAATTTTTTTAAGCATTGCTTATACTTCTTATGGACTTGATGTCCACATAGTTGTTATTTGAGAGGAAGAAGTGGTCTAAGGACAAAATCTTCTGAAATATTAAGATATTTTACTAGAATTTATTACAATGACTTTTAGGACTTTAGAAGTATCAACGAATTCTTAGGATTTTAGAAGTATCAATTTCTATCGTTAAGAATGTTTCCAAGGCTAAAGTTATTGAATTTGACATTATATTTAATGGAAGAAAAATTGCAAGTCATTATAAATATTTTGAAAGCTCGAAAAAACATAAATTTGAGGTTATAGTGTTGAGAAATGGTAATAAGAAATTCCAGTTTAATTTGTTTTTAAATTAAACTGAGAATTAAAATAGAATTCGTTTTTCATAGCAATTTGAAAATAATTAATTAAGATTAATTAACTTAATTAATATAGGAAGTTCGAATTGGAAGCCTTTAAGAAGACATGTATATGTTCTCCCTAACTTATAAGAGTTAAGAATGAGTTATGAATGAGTTGTAATTAGTTAACTCAATTTATTGAGTTAAGTCTAGTTATATTAGTTCCAATCAGTTTCAGGAACTAATAGCGAGCAAATAGTCAGTGGGGACACTAGTGACCTAATTAGTGCTACTCTAGTTAACTGAAGGTTCCACCATTAGAAACTCATGCATGTTGATTTTGAGAAAGACCCAGTTGAGACTAGAGTGCAGGGACAATGTACTAATTGTTTTATATTTTTCTAAGTTGCACTGATAGTGCATGCATTTAGGCACTGATCCTTGAAGGATTGTGTTATTTTTAGAGGATTTATTTCCCTTTAAATACAAGCTATCCTTTATAGGAATTGCACATTGGAATAGAGACTTGGAGAGCTTGTGAATTGGCTAAGCTTTGGGCTTGAGATTGATTATGAGTTGGAAATTGAATTTGTTGAGTGCTGGGATTGTTCTAGAGAGAACAAGCATTGTAATTTCATCTTGATTTTCTGGATTAATACAAAACATATAGTGGGGTTTTGAGTTATGGCTTTCCATGGATATTTATTGTGTTATGTGCCTTTTATTCTCTTCCTCTATTGATTATTGTTTTCTCGATTTTTATGGGCTTCTGCTATAAAGAGTAGAAGTAGATTCTTGTTTCTTGTTTTAGTATATTACATGAGCTTTTGAATCTACAAGTTTTTCTACATGGTATCGGAGCAAGATTATTTTTTGGGCCAAGATTTTGCAAAGAATTTCTGAGAATTTATGTGCAATATTTTTAGAAAAAAATCGCATATTTGGATTCCTTGGGAAAAGATACCCAAATTCAAAAAAAAAAAAATCAGCCAAACAGAGTTCGGATAAGGGCGATATCCCTGATTTAAAATTAGCTCTCTAGAGGACATTTCGAAGTTTTGAGTTTCTGGGTTACAAGTGAATGTCTAATTTTCATACATACTTCAGGATTAGCAGATGGCGTTCCATGGGTTGAGGCTTGAGTATGCCTTGGAAGGCAACTCGAATTTTATAGCTTAGAGGGATAGGATGGAGGTTGTACTAGAAGATAATGGCTTGAAGGAATTCATTGATCAAGAATTCCACAAGCCAACAACTACAGATGCACAGAACTTGGACGAATGGAAGAAGTGTGTGGCGAAGGCCTGGTGGATAATCCTTGAGGGAGTTCGAGACCACATTGTCTCAAGTATCAATGGCAAGGAAACTCCACATGGTATGTGGAAAACATTGATATACTTGTATCAAAATAGCAGTGATCAAAAGAAGTTATCACTAAAGGATGAACTTCGTAAAATCAAGATGGAGAAAGGTAAGAGGATTCCAAAGTACTTGACCAAGTTCACTCAATGTCGAGATGAACTTGGAAGTGTTGGAATCACATCGAGGAGGATATGGTGAGCCTTGCTCTTCTTGGACTCCCAAAGAGTTGGCATAGCTATCAGGACTCTGTCAATGGTTGGGAGAAGTTGCCAGATTGGGAACGACTATGGTCGGATTTGATGCAGGATGAGATCAAGAGGAACACCAAGGATGGCTCTTCATCAAAGACTAATGATGAAGAGAACTGCACCTTAGAGATTAAGGCAAGGAAGGTGAAAGGTAAAATTTATTGTTCCAAATCAAATTCTTATCATGGAGGTAAGAAGAAGGACATGATGAAAGTTAAATGCTTTCATTGTCAAAAGATGGGTCACTTTGCTATAAATTTTCCATTGAAGAAGTCCAAGGAGAAGTCCTCAGGAGGAGCGACGGGTGAGGCTTTGACCTCTCAATTCAAATTGGACTTTTCCATCATTGCATGCATGGTGTCTTCAATGATGGAAAGTGTATGGTACTTAGACAGTGGAGCTTCTTTCCACATGACTAGCAAAAAAGAGTTATTCAGTGAACTAGAGGAGAAAGATCTCAAGATGGGTGATGATGGTAAGTATAGTGTTACTGGTGTGGGCACTATTACTTTTTAGAGGGAGCACGCAGCTCCACTCACCTTGAAGAATGTTATGCATGTACTCGAACTGACGAAGAACTTGGTATTCGTTGCCATGCTTGAGGATAGAGGCTATGATGTGATATTTTCGAAAGGAAAGGTGTTCCTTCGATACATAGACACGGGTCAAGTAAAGAAGATAGGGATTCGAGTTCTGAATCTCTATAATATTAGAGGTAGAGGATTATGTTTCTTTGAGTTCAAAAGCGAAAAAGCTATTGAGCTGAGACGTTGGTGAGTTCTGGCACAAGCAATTGGGCCACTTGGGTCATGGGGATTTGAAGATATTGCAACAAATCTCTATGGATCTTCCCAAAGGTAAGCTTGAGCAAGTTGATACATGCAAGGGTTATACTTTGGGAAAACATAACAAGTCTTCCTTTAGAGATAGAGATAGTTGAGCATAGTCTATTCTTGAGAGATTCCATTCATATGTGTGTGGAACATTCTTGACAGTATCCACTACCAAAAATAGGTGTTATGTTATATTTGTAGATGATTATTCTTGTAAATGCTAGATATTTTTCATGCAGAGAAAGGATCAGACATTCACAAAGTTTTGTGAATTCAAAGCATTGGGTGAGAAAGAGTTAGGCAAGAAGATTAAAGCTCTACATAGTGATAACGGTGGAGAATATGTCCCCAGTGAGTTTAAGAACTTCTTTGTAGCAGAAGGGATTAAACGAGAGTTAACGGCACCTCATAACCCTCAACGTAATGGGGTTTCTGAAAGGAAGAACATGAGCATAGTAGGGGAAGAAAGGGTGATGTTGCATGATTAGGGTCTACCACTACACTTGTGGGCCGAGGCATGCAACACAACTATTTATGTTCAAAACCATAGCCCACATCAGATACTTGAGAGTAAAACACCAGAGGAAGCTTATTCCGGTAAGAGGCTAGATGTTGGTCACTTCATGATTTTTGGGTCATCGGTTTATTGCCATGTGACCAAAGATGCATGGAAGAAGCTTGAGTGAACATCAGAGTTGGGGATCTTTGTGAGGTACATTGATACTCCCCACAACTATTGGGTGTACATGCAAACCAGTCGGATGACAATGGTTCACAGGGATGTCAAGTTTGATGAAGAGAAGGCCATGCGAGTATCTCTTGAGGGGGAGCTTGAGCTACATGTGGAGGAGGAACTTTTAGTTCCTAAGGTTGAGAAGCCTCAGATTGATGTGCAGCATCCACATTCAGAGGTTCTGGGAGTGGAGACATTTACTCAGGAAGAGTCTTCCAGAGAGGGAAGAAAGTGCACTAGAGAGGCTGATAGATTGTTGGATGATGCACGAGAGAATGTGGGAACACCCTCTTCTCAGCATAGACAGAGGAGGTCATCAGAGAGGTACACTAGATACATGGCACTTATGGGTGCATGTGTTGTGACAGATCCATATTCCTTTTAGGAAGCAGTGCATCAGCCAGTTTGGGTTGATGCGATGGTGGAGGAGTATGACTCCATAGTTCGAAACAATGTTTGGGATGTGGTCCCGAGACTAGAAGAGAAGTCAGTTGTGAGCTCTCATTGGCTTTATAACGTAAAGCAAGTTGCATATGGTAGTGTGGAGAAGCATAAGGCTATATTTTTGGCCCATGGCTTTTCACAGGTAGAGGGGATTGATTATGATGAGACCTTTGCCCCTGTTGCAAGGTACTCATCAATCAGATCTATTTTGACACTATCAGCACAGATGGGTTGGAAGATCTATCAAATGGATGTGAAGACTACCTTCCTCAATGGCATGATTGAGGAAGAGGTGTACATAGAGCAGCTTGAAGGTTTTGAAACCTTGGAATGTGAGTCACATGTGTGTCGACTCAAGAGAGCGTTGTATGGGCTGAAGCAAGCACCCCATGCTTGGCACAACACGATAGATAGCTACTTCACTGGGTTTGGCTTCACGAAGAGTGAAGCAGATGCAAACCTGTATCACATAGTGGTGGAAGGTGAGATGTTGATCATTGCACTTTATGTAGATGATCTCATACTAACAGGTGATGAGAATCTCATCAAGTATTGCAAAAAGATCTTGTAAGATAGTTTGAGATGAAGGACATGGGACTCATGCATTACTTTCTTGGCATGGAGGTATGGCAGGGAGGTGGGGAGTTGTTTGTTTCTCAGGGAAAGTATGCCAATGAGATACTCTGGAGATTCTGCATGGAGAGCAGTAAACTAATGGAGACTCCTATAGATGGTAACTGGAGGAAGAAGGATGCTACTTCAGGAGAAGTAGTGGAAGCTACTATTTACAGGCAGCTTGTTGGTTCACTCATGTATTTGGTGAACACACGACCAAGCTATATTGGAAGGTGGCAAAGCATATATTGAGATACCTGAGAGGAACTACTTAGTTTAGGTTGTCGTATAGATGAACAGAGGGAGTGAAGCTTCAAGGCTTCACCGATGCAGATTGGACGGGGATTCCATATGACAGAAATAGCACATCAGGAGGGATATTTAGTATTGGGTTAGCTGCAGTTTCTTGGTACAATAGGAAACAAAGATTGATTTCACTCAGTTCGACAGAGGCAGAGTACATGGCTACAATTCAAGCAACATGTGAGGCTATCTTGATGAGGAAGATCCTGGTTAGTTTGTTTGGTTAGCAGATGATCTAGGAGGATTCCGTTGATTCAATTATACAGGTGTTCAAGTGTCGTCATCTGTGTTCAGTGTCGTCGTCACTTCAGTTCAACTTCGACAGATCGGCAATGTTGGTTAGAGATCACGTTGTTTAGGTAATGTTCATAGTGTTCATGGCATTCAGTTGATATAGGTTGTATCTAGCTATCGACTTGGGTTCATCGATAATTTTGCTAGGAATCGTTGACGACATGTGTTTTGTTGTTCGTGTTTGTAGGACTATTGTCGACATGTCTGTGTCATCCATCGTAGAGGTTTGATATGTCATTAGGGTTGTTGTCACAAAGGCATCTAGTGTCAACGATATGTATATGGTTATGTCACATTGTTAATAAATTCATCATTAGGAAATAAATGTTACTAATGTCACTTAGAAAAGAATGATTATAAATGGGTGATCAAATTGCTAAAACCCGAATCCTACATTTAAGGCCTAAACACTAGTCCCTAAGCTATACATGATATTGTATTAAAAACATGTATTCAAAACTATGTTAAACCATGTGCTAAAACCCTAAAGACCTAAGACCTAAATACATTACGTAAGCTCTAAACCTAATGCTAAGTCATAAACCTATGTCATATTAACTCTCAGCCTATTCACATTGTAAAAACATTACAAAATACAAACCCAATCCCTAACTGCGTCCACATACCACAACGGAACCGTGGTGATGTGACCAAAAACGGGGTTGACCACAAGGGTTCGGGAATCGCAAACATACGCTGTCAGTCCTAAATCGTGTGGGGGTTTTGAATCATGTGATCAACGCATGGAGACCATAGTGGTTAGAATAAATCAAAGTCAACAAAAATGTCTACTAGAAAACCGTGTTAGGGAAGCCGCTAGAGGTAACCGCTAGACAGTGGTCACATGCAGACTGTTAGCGCAACCACCACCAGAAACGCCATGGGAAAAACACATGGTGGCATCTGGTGTTTAGACTGCCAGTGCTCACATGTAGCAGTTACAACCCTCTGCCTGGTTAGCCAACTGTTTACAGTTTCAGGGTAAGCTATGGTTATTTTGGGTTTTAAAAATAGTTTTATTTGTCAAATTAATTCAAGGACCATAACATCTAGCCCTAGGTGTCTAATGCCAACAAGACCAAAGCCAAACCATATCCAAAATCAAACAAATTGACCTCAAATGTAGTTAGAGGAGGTTTTTATGTATCCAAAGGCCTATAAGAGGCAGTTTTTCCCATGGAGGAAATTAGAGAGTGGTTTTTGACTTTTGTATGCAGATTCTGGAGCACATAAGCGATTGTTGTTTTTAGTGTTTTAGGAGCATCCGGGGTCGGTTTTGGAAATCGTAAGCAGTGTTGGAAAGTTCGTTTAGAGGGCTATTTGATGACAGTGATCAGAAGTGCATGTGTGCATTTTGAGTCTAGTCTTTTCTTTGTGTAATCAACACCTTCTTCGCATTCCTAATAAAAACAATCACCCATCTTGAAAGCGGACCTAGAGAGGTAGTCCATTAGGGACGAACTTTGTCATCAATTTGTTGTCAGGTATCGTTGTGTTTTTACTGTTTTCACTTATGTTATGTATCAATTTTATGTTTAATCAGCTGTCGTAAAGTGTTCTTATCAAGCAGTTTTCCTCGATTTGTGTGCTTTCATCTAACATTCAAATCATTAATGGTTAATTAATTCTACATCAGTATTTAGTTTATGGTCATTTCAGATCATATAATTTGGTATCAGATCAAGTTGCATTTGTAGAATTTTCCATTGAATTCTAACCAGGTCAAAGTCACAACGAGGAGAAGGAATCCTTGAGTAGATCAATCCAGAGACTAGAAAGTAATAAGTTGTCCATAAATTGACCATGTCAAGACCTGATGCAGGTTAAAACACTGAAACTAAGATGAGTGAAGAACAATTTCAGTAGGCATTCTTGACTATGCAGTAGATGTTGGGAGAATTGTATGAAGACAAGAAGTCGAGAGATGCAACTTCTTCTTCAAAGGCATCGAAGAAGGACAAAGGTAAATGGAAGACTGATAAACCACCTTCACCTCCATCATCTCCATCATCTTCTTCTTCTTCTCCTTCTTCCAGTACAAAATCTGAAATGGAAAAGAAACCTAAGAAAACATCCCTTTTGAAACTTGACGTTAAATTTGAGTTACTTGTTTATGATGGCAAAATGAATCCTGAAAAGCTAGATAACTGGGTAAAGCAATTAGAAGTGTATTGTTGCATTCAGAACATTTCTAGTGATAAAACTAAAATTTAGTTAGCTACACATAGAACGGGGGGAACAACTTTAGTCTGGTGGGAAGTAAAACTCAGGTAGATGTAAAGCATAAAGCAAAAGTCATCTCTTCATGGTCTAAGTTTTTAAAATCTCTTAGGAAATAGTTCTATCCTTTAAGATACATGCAACAATTTGTTATTTATTGGCATCATTTGAGGCAAGGTAAAGGGCAGAGTGTTCAAGAGTTTACTCAAGAGTTCAGAAAGAAAGCATTGGTGCTTGGTATTTTATTGGATACATGTGAAACTTTGTTAAAATACATTGGCAGTTTACATTCATATTTGCAACTTACATTATTGATGTTTAACCCTAATGATTTTAATGAGGTGTGTGTTCAGGCCATACATATTGAATCAGGTGGTAGACCATTCAAGTTTTCATCGCAGTGATCCAAAGAGTTGGAAACCAAAGATCCAGTGACAATAAGGGGAAGAACAATTCGAAGAGAAAGAAATCAGTGATTGTTCAGAAGGAAAGACGTACTTGTTCTCATTGCCAGAGAATCGATCATCGTGAATCGAAGTGCTGGAAACTTCATCCAGAACTCAAGCCCAAAAAGTTCCTTAAGGAGAAGGATGAAAAGAAATCCATTACAATAGTCCAGCAAGATCTAGGTTCAGATTCAGGTGATGAAAGGAGGATAACTGCCATGGTTATGACAATTAAAACTTCTGACACTGGTTCAAGTTTGAAAACTATTGCATCTTCTTCAAACATAAATCCTTCAAATGAGGATAAAAGAGTTGAATTTTTTAACATAAGGATGACTTCTAAGCATACATAGATAGATACAATGCTTGACAGTGGATCATAGACAAATTTAATCTCTGAATATTTAGTTAAAATTTTGGTTTTAGAGACACAGAATCATCCAAGACCTTACCCATTAAGATGGCTAAATAAATCAACTTAGATAAAAGTCAGCAAACAATGTCCATTAAGATTTGCCATAACAACTAATTACATTGATGAAGTGGAATTAGATGTGCTTCCAGTGGACATATATGGAGTTGTCTTAGGAAGTCCTTATCTTTATGATCATGATGCTATTTTACAAGAGAGAACATAAGTATCACCTTAAGAAATATGGGGTTGAATTTATTGTTAGGGCACATCAAAGTAAAAATCACTTGAATTTAGTTAATGTTAATTAAATGAAGCGATTAATAAGTTCAAACAAGAGGTTTGTAATCATGTGTGTAAATGATCACCATAACAAACAACAATATTCTTGTTTAAGTTATGCAACTCGGCGTAAATATGGTTTGATTAAAGAGATAGAAACTTGTTTAGTTCTATGTAAAACCAAACATCTTATTCATAAGCAGGGATTACAACATGAATTGTAGTTTGTGCCTAAATATCCTCTTCCTACTGTCAAAATGAATCAATTCAGTTTAAGTTTGGAACTTAACAGTTGCAGGAATACAAGTTAGTATTGGGGAAAGTCAGTGTTTGATTTCTCTTGTATTGTGTTGCCATGTTTTGTCTCGAACAATTTGTAAACCTATTTTCAAGTGGAGTGGAAACCTATTTGTTTTCATATCAAAGCCTTTTCTAAATAAGTGTCAAAGTTTCTAATGGGAACTTATGCATAAGAGGAAAGTGTTAATTAATGGAAACATCATGTAATAAATAAAGGAAAAATGATTCATACAATTCAACAGCTAACTCAATACTTCCAAAATCAAACTAAGTTACAACAAATTTCACCTTACAGCTGGATAGGTTCAGTGCAGCAAGTTCACATAGTAAACAGGAATTAGGAAAGTATGCTAAATCAAGTAGTTGGTTTGATGTCAAAAGTAGCTTTGAATGTCTCAACCATTCCACAAAGTAGATTGTTTATACAGGTTGATGGTATTAAACAACATCCAGTAGAGACTGTTTTCAAAGATTGTGAATCACTAACTCATGATTCTTCGTGGAAAGAATTCAATTTCCATGTTGATAACAGGTTGTTTCCCATCGTCACAAGTTGTCCATACTACAAATGGAAGAAACAGGTCACCGAATCGAAAAGTGCCATGGTCAGCATCATTAGGGTCATCACTTGTAGGTGATTGATCAAATGTATTGGTACATTATTAGGTCAAGGTGGAAAGAGAGGGAGTTCTACCCTCATCGACTATTTGTTTAGTCAAACTTTTGTGGTCCAAAATCTTTCAAGTGGAGAGGAATGATCCAAGAGGATTCTGTTGATTCAATTATACAGGAGTTCAAGTGTTGTCGTCAGTGTTCAATGTTTTTGTCGGTTCAGTTCAACTTCAATAGATCGACAATGTTGGTTAGGGATCAGGTTGTTTAGGTAATGTTCATAGAGTTCATGGCATTCAATTGATATGGGTTGTACTTGGTTGTCGGCTTGAGTTCATCATCAATTTTTCCAGGAATGGTTGACAACATGTGTTTTGTTATTCATCTTTGCAGGATTGGTGTCAACATGGTTCTGTTGTCCATCTCAAAGGTTTGATATGTCGTCAGGGTTGTCGTCACAAAGGTATCTGGTGTCGACGATATGTATATGGTTATGTCACATTGTCGACAAATTCATCATTAGGCGACAAATGTCGCTAATGTCACTTAGTGATGAATGATTGTAAATGGGTGATCAAATTGCTAAAACCCTAATCCTACATCTAAGGCCTAAACCCTAGTCCCTAAGCTATACACGATATTTTATTAAAAACATGTATTCAAAACTATGTTAAACCATGTGCTAAAACCCTAAATACCTAAGACCTAAATACATTACCTAAGCTCTAAACCTAATGCTAAGTCATAAAACCTATTCCATATTAATTCTTAGCCTATTCACATTGTAAAATCATTACAAAATACAAACCTAGTCCCTAACCACGTCCACAGACCACAGTGGAACCATGGTGATGTGACTAGAAACGGGGTTAACCACAAGGGTTTGGGAACTGTAGACATAAGCTATCAGTCCTAAACCGTGCAGAGGTTCTGAATCATGTGATCAGCGCATGGAGACCATAGTGGTTAGCATAAATCATAGTCAACAAAAATGTCTGCTGAAAAACTGGTTGGGGAAGCCAATAGAGGTAACCGCTAGACAGTGGTCACACACAGACTGTTAATGCAACCACCGTGAACCGCGGGGGAAAAACGCATGGTGGCTTCTGGTGGTTAGACTGATAGCGCTCACATGCAATGGTAATCTATGGCTATTTTGGGTTTTAAAAACAATTTTGTTTGTCAAATTAATTCGAGGACCATAACATCTAGCCCTAGGTGTCTAATGCCAACAAGACAGAAGCCAAACCATATACAAAACCAAACAAATTGACCTCAAATGTAGTCAGAGCAGTTTTTTATGTATCCACAGGCCTATAAGAGGTAGTTTTACCCATGGAGGAAATTAGAGAGTGGTTTTTGACTTTTGTATGCAGATTCTCGAGGACATAGGCAATTGTTGTTTTCAGTGTTTCAGGAGCATCCGGGGTCAGTTTTGGAAACCGTAAGCAGTGTTGGAAAGCTAGTTCATAGGGCTATCTATGATAGTGATTAGAAGTGCCTACATGTACATTTAGTCTGGTATTTTCTTTGTAATCAACACCTTCTTCTCATTCCTAATAAAAATGGTCACGCATCTTGAAAGCGGACCCGGAGACGTCATCCATCAAGGACGAACCCCGTCATCAATTTTTTGTATGGTATTGCCATGTTTTTACTATTTTCACTTTTGTTATGTATCAATTTTATGTTTAATCAACTATCGTAAAGTGTTCTTATAAAATAGTTTTCCTCGATTTGTGTGCTTTCAGCTAACATTCAAATCATTAATGGTTAATCAATTCTACATCAATATTTAGTTTATGGTCATTTCAGATCAACAGATGGATGTGACAGTGATTTATTGTGATCATCATAGTTGTATCAAACTCTCTGAAAATCCAGTTTTTTCATGATCGGTGCAAGCATATAGATATCTGGAATCATCATCTCAGAGATTGTGTATTGAGGTGGATCATGTTGTTAGATTACATTCCCATGGAGGAGCAAGATGTTGACGTCTTAACAAAGGCATTGCCAAGATGTAAATTCGAGTTTCACAGAGACATGATCGGGGTAGTGAATAATCCCTTTCTTGTTGAGAGGTAGTGTTGAGAAATGGCAACAAGAAATTCCAGTTTAATTTGTCCTTGAATTAAATTGTGAATTAAAATAGAATTCTTTTCTCATAGCAATTTGAAAATAAATAATTAAGTTTAATTAACTTAATTAATTTAGAAAATTTGAATTGGAAATCTTTTAAAAGCCATGTATATGTTCTCCCTAACTTATACGAGTTAAGGATGAGTTATGAATGAGTTGTAATTTGTTAACTCAATTTGTTGAGTTAAGTTCAGTTAAATTAGTTCCAATCAGTTTCAGGAACTAATAGTGAGTAAATAGTTAGTTAGGACACTAGTGACCTAATTAATGCTACTCTAGTTAACTAAAGATTCCACCATCAGAAACTTATGCATGTTGATTCTGAGAAAGACCCAGCTGAGACTAGAGTGCAAGGACAATGTACTAATTGTTTTAGATTTTTCTGAGTTGCACTGATAGTGCATGCATTCAGGAACTGATCCTTGAGGGATTGTGTTATTTTTAGAGGCTTTATTTCCCTTTAAATACAAGCTATCCTTCATAGTAATTACACATTGGAATAGAAAATTGGAGAGCTTGTGAATTGGCTAAGCTTTGGCCTTGAGCTTTCATATGAGTTGGAGATTGAATATGCTGAGTAGTGGGATTTTTCTAGAGAGAACAAGCATTATAATTTCATCTTGATTTTTCAGATTAATACAAAATAGATAGTGGGGTTTTGAGCTATGGCTTTCCCTGGATATTTATTGTGTTATGTGCATTTGATTCTCTTCCTCTATTGATTATTGTTTGATTGATGTTTATGGGCTTCTGTTGTAAAGGGTAGAAGTAGATTCTTGTCTCTCGCTTTAGTAAATTGCATTAGCTTGTGAATCTATAGGTTTTTCTACATATAGATGTTCATTAGTAAGAAATTGTGATGAGGGAACCAATTTCGTTATGTTGAACTTTATCTAGAAAAGTGGCTTCAAAGTGCAAAAATATTTTCAAATGTCGAAGAACAACATTATATGTGGGAAGAGCTTTAGAAAAAATGCCATATTAAAAGAGAACTTTGGTAAGGTTGTTATTATGAAAAAATGGTACACTCATTTGTACATAATGAAAATCACTTAGAGTCAGTAAGAAACAAGTACAGAGGATACATTTTCAGCTAGAAACATTATGAAAAGAAAAAATTATAAGGTTTTCATAAGGCTAACTTCAAAAATCAACCCTTGTGGGTGCTCCAAATACATTTATTGACGACCTCGTGATTTTTCTTTGATAGTCATGATAGTATCTAGAAGCACAATCAACACCCCATTACATGAACTTGCTTGAAAAGCACTCAAGACCTTGACATGATGGGATGACCATTCAAGCCTTGAGCCCCAAGAAGTGTTAATGGTAAGAGGATGGTAGCTCTCATCTCATTTATGTGGCAAACAACCTCATTTATCAATCAAAGGAGTGAAGGAGTGTTCAAAATTTCAATAAATCCAAGAGCATGGATAGCCAAAAACAAGAAGAAGTTGTGCATTGTTATGCTGCAAAATTTCTTTAAAGTAATTAAGCATACAATTGTTGAGGAGAATTCCACCATTTGAGAGAGTTTTCTTTGCTTCTTTGAGAGAGCGAGATCCTTTGCAAAAGAGATTGAAAATGAGAAATACTTGTTGAGAGCTATTAAGCACCATTTTTTAATAAACTCTCTTCAAGTGTCTTTGATATTTATTTGTAACTCTTCAACTACCAACAACAATAAAGAGGATCCTTTTCCTACTCGTTTGTTGATTTTTTTTTTACTTCACAAGCTTGTTTCATGTTGTTTTAATTTAGTTTGTTAGTGCATTGTTTCAACTTAATTCAATGCTCAGTTAGTCTATGTTTAATCATTAGAACCACTCATTTTTTCTATATCTCCTTGTACAAAACACCCAACTACAAGGAAGGTGGATTTGGGACTCAAGCTACCAAACATACCATAAAAATGGTGACTCAACTAGATTTCCTTTCCAATATAATTGGTTGTTTTGTAGGCCTTTGCACTATGTTTACATTTGGTTTTAATCACATTATTTTTCTGAACCTTTACAGGTCTCCAATAGACCTGTTCATAGCCTGAAAGCATCCGTTTTATTTATTTTTGGCTAGTCTCACTACTATTTGTTAGAAATGTGTTTTCATTGATTGAAAAGGTGATGAGAATGAAGGAAAAAGCTAAGATGAGTGCAAAATTACGCTCAAGGAAAAGTTGGTGAAGGTGCAGGATCTTTGAAGCTATTTCTATCTCATAAGATTACTTTAAAAATAGTTGGGACCCACTCAGATGGATAGAGATCTAAAAGAGATTTTTAGTTGTATATGGAAGATAAAAAATGGCCTCTTGGATCACAAGTTATTTTTAGTCAAATTTAACAACCCCCAAAAGTCAAGCAGCAGAAGGATTTTTTGTTGGTAAGCGGTGGAGCCCCCAATACACAACATCTTGACAGAGTTCTCTTCAATAAGAAATCAAAGTGCATAAAGAGGGGATCACCTAGGATGATGTAGCTTCAAGTGGACATAGCTAAATAGTCCACATAATAGGCAAGATCAGATATATTGATTGGTGGAGTTTAAAGTGGCAAGCCATATCAACACGGGAGGTTTTCCCTAGAAGAAATAAAGGTGCACACTAAAAGGTGATGGCCCAGGATGACTAAGCATTGGGCTAATGTGGTGAAAAACAATAGTAGCAGAAGTGAATAGAAAGGTAATCAGGCTCACATGGTAGCCACAAAAATGTAAAGGATGAAATCCTTTAGTTTTTGTTTAAATTAATAAAGGAAATTGGTCAAAAACCACAAGGCTCGGGACCCTTTCTCTCTCCTCTCTCGGAGGACACGTGGAAAATTTTTATTGACTTGAGATGAAATCAACATGATATCAGAAAAAGGGACACATGGCAGGAACATTTGGTGTTTTAAGGTAACCTAGCATGTTAAATCTGGGTGACACATGTCACACAGTTGAGGTGCCATATGGAATTTATGATGTAACCATGACACCATCCTAGAGGCTTTATCCCTAAAGGTTTTTGAAGTGTGCAGAAAAGGATCATGTGGGATGACTAGGCACCAAAAACATCTGGTAGATAAGTGTTAGAGATAGATCATCCTAGTAGTATTGTGATTGGTTCACGAGTGCAGAAGTGGTACACATAGGGACAGGTCAGCTTGGAGGCTTGACCTCGGAAGGTTTCTTAAGAATGCAAAGGAGGAACTGCCAAGTTGACAATTCTCCTGGACACAACGATAGTGGGATTTGGCTACACAGGACCAATGTGAATAGAGTGTAGGGAGGCCCCACACAACAAATCATCCTAGAAGGCTTATCTTAGAAGGAAAAAAAAATTTAATGGCTAGGATGACAGGATCTGGAGACAAAAAAAAAATTGTTAGGTGATATCTCCATCACAAAATAAAATGCATGCCCAGGTCATGGTTTTGTGGATTTTCTGTTTTGTTTTTGAAACCAAGAGCATGAAGGAATTTACGGTACAAAATAAACCTTCAGGGCTTAAAAATAAATGGGCCGAAAAAGTCTTATTTGGTAGCATTTTTTTAAAGCACTCAGGAATATATATTAATTTGGCAGCATAACATTAAGCCTATTTAGAATAAGACATATGGCATATATTTGGCAGTGTTAAGGCCTTCGGTCACATGGAATGAGTAGACAACTAATTTTGGCATTATATGCCATATTGGCATGGATGAGTTGGCAACTTGGAATTTGGTAGCTATGCCAAATATAAAAGGAGCACTAAAGTTTAAAAATGTAGACATGAACAAGTTGGAGTTTCAATGGAGAAATTGACATATTTGGTGATAGAATTAGTAGTTTAACCAAAGTTGGAACTCGCTAAAAATTGAAGAACCTCTACTAAATAATGTAACTCACCATAATTGACAAAAATAACAGTTTAATTCAGTTCTTCTTAGGGAAACAAAAGAGCAGAGTTGTTGACTTGGAGAGAAATTTTTGAAGACATATTTTGAGAAACACAAAGGAAAAAATAAAAGGTTCATGCAAGCATTAAAGTTGAAGATGACTAAAGTTCAATTCCAAAATATCAATTCTAAAATATTTATAAGCAGAATCGAATGAGAAGGATTTTAAGGGCAATCGAGAGGGGTGTATGCATTTGAAAACTGAGTGAGTGTGTTGGTGATGCTGTTGGTGAGCTCAATAATGAAAGATTGATGAAGGCGTTGATAATGATGGTTTTGATGAGTGATTGAAGTGAAAAATAAGTTTATTTTTTGGCCTTCATGATTTGAGTATGAAAATTGTATGAAAGATGAATCATAAAGGCCATGCAAGTTGTAGCTTGTAAGTCAGAGGTTGTATCTCCTTCTAGTAGTAACTAGTAAATACTTAGGGGTTCAAGCTACTTTCAGTGGTAGCTGATAAACTCAGGGGTTGTAGCTGATAAATCAAGGAGTATTTCTTTCCTACTAGTTGTACCTAGATAATTTTATAACAACAAGTTATAGCTTACCTTGTGAAGATATTGAAAGAATATTTTAAGAAATTGTATGTTATCATTATGATACTTATGTTAATTCTTGTCATGCTCATATGAATTAAAAGATAAAGTATGGGATATTATGGAAGAAGAATATTAAAAATATCTAGCAATGATCACTAAAGTTCAAAAGATGGATTTCACATGCAATGCTAAAGCCATGAACGCACTATTTTCTAGCCTACCTAAATCAGAACTTGTCAAGGTCATGACTACAAAAGATATTTAGGACAAGATTAGTAACTACTATGAAGGAGATAGCAAAGTAAAGCAAGATAAAATTCAAGGTTTTAAAATGAAATTTGAGTAATCAAAGATGCATGATGATGAAGATATTGCAAAGTACTTCTTGGGAGTTGTTGAAGTTGTAAACAAAATAAGAGGTCTTGATGAGAAACTACAAGAACCTATAGCAGCTCAAAAGGTTTTGAGATATCTCATTTCTTATGAGATGAGAATCTCGAATGGTAAGCATGAAACAAAAGAATCAACATTTAAATAAGATTAGAAGCCCATGGAAAAGCATGATGATTCATGTTGTGAATTAGATGAAGAAGAAGCCAAGTTTGCGAGGAAGCTCAAGAGAGGCTAAAGCAAATATAAAGGTAAGTTACCTATTAAATGTTTTAATTGTGGAAAATTTGGTCCCTTGTCTCAAATGGGGACTTTCCTATTGAAGTGTGGACTTATCTATTGTAAGAATCTTGTGTATAAGCCAAATTTTCATCCCAAGTATTCAGATTCTTTTTGTTGTATCCCCTTAGAAGTTGCACCAAAGTCCTGTTGACTACTCTTGTCTACCTATCTATTCGTGGATGGAATGTTGTAGATATCTTCAACGTCATGTCCATATTCTCCCACAATGTAGTCCATAATGCACTGATAAATCTTATATCCCTATCTGAAATGATGCTCCTTGGTATCCCAAAGTGCACCCAGACATGTCCAAAGAAAACGTTTGCTACTTCTTGCCTACTGCTGGTCTTTTTATAGGGAATCAGAACACACATCTTGTTCAACCTATCGATTACCATGAAAGGTAGTCATGTCCCTTCCTGGTTGTCGGTAAACCTCCCACAAATTCCATGCAATTGTTTTCCTAAGAACGAGTAGATACAAGTAAGGGATGATATAGAACTTGTTTCTTGTTGCTAGGCTTGATGGTACACCAAAGCATGCATCCTTGTATGAATCTAGCTACAAGCTCTTTCATCTTAAGCTAATGCACATACCTCTGCAAGTTAGCCATGATCATCCCTAAACCAAATTTCCCTACAACCCTGGAGGTTTGAGCCTATCTAATCGACTACAATTTCTCACCTTTAGGAACACATAAATTATCTATCTCGTATAGTAACCCATCCTGAAGATGGCAGTCAATGGTGTTTTCTCCATTGTGCACATGACTCTGACTCTACAAATGTTGATATACCTCCTTGAAGTTCTCATCCTATTAATATGAGTCTCTGTATGCATCATGGGTGAATGGATCCATGTGCATAAGAGTCCCTAAAACTATAATATTTAATGTGGGTGGCCGTGAAAGCATGTCGACCAATTTTTTTGTGTTTCCCTTCTTATATTTTACCACCAAATGAAACTGTTATTAAAACCCCATCCATTTGTAATGCCTAGTTTGTTGTAGCTTGCTTTGGGCTTGCAAGTAATGTAATGGTTGGTGATCTGTGTGATTAATGTCTCCTTTCCCATCAGATAGTGCATCTACTTCTTCACATCTTGCATCATGTCATAGATGTTATAGACATATTTGGCCACTGCAACCCCAATCACATATGTCGATAAACCAAGGGTTCTCAAACCCCTAAAAGTTTTGTTTCATACCCTAAAGTATCAAGGTCAACTGATTACATCATTTCCCAGAAGTTCTCCCTCAAAAACTACAAAGAACTAGTCAAAACTGGACCATACAGACTGCTTCATGCTGACGGTGCGATGCATCTCACCTGTTACACACAAGGGGTTTGATGCATACTGAAAAGACCTTTCGTAGGGTGCGATGAGTGAGAGCTGACAAATGGCAGAGGCAGTTTTCTAGGTGGAAACTCAGAGAATCTTCTAGAAACTGTTCATATGACACTTGCCTCTCTAAATTCACCTAGGGATGAGTAAGATATCATGAAATCTCCAAGTGGAACCAAGAAATATTAGTGAAATGACACTAATAAAAAAACCAGAAGCTAACTCACCCCCCTGCAAATATCTATATATGGATCCCTCATCCTAGAGATCCAGAGGCTAGAATTTTGTAATTTGTAAGGAAGTGTTATTGGTTTCTCTTTGAAGACATTATATTGTTGGGTGATCTAGCTTTTCATGAGCTGAAAAGGGCTTTCATGTTGGGAGGATGGCGCTGGATTAGACAGCTAGGTTGTAATCCTCTCTTCTACTTCTAATATCAATAAAGTTATTTGAGTTTTCCTCCATATACTTGCGTATTTCTGAATCTTGTATTTGTGTATGCATTTGTATGGTTAATGTACTTCTGATTCTACATTGTTTATGGCATCATAGATCTCTATTCTTTGATGGTTTCTTGTTGCTTTGCCTCTACAGGTGTTCTTTGAAGTAGGACAAGTGAGAAAGGAGTGGTCATCTCTATCAAATGAGAGAGGAAACAAGCAAGGAGCCAAGAGAAAGACTAAGGTTGGTGTTCTCTGCTTCTATCTCAACTATCTCCCATAAAGGAAAACACAAGTTACTTTGAATTGTTTGTTTCTAAGATAGCTACCCATCTTAGTGGGACTAGCAGATTTGAATACACGCTAGTTTTCCTGGAAACAAAATGGCGACTCCACTAGGGAACAAATAGTTTGTTTGTTTGTTACTGTTGTTTGCTTTATAAACTACAGACAGTGTCTGAAGTTAAACCAGCTAGCCTTCGAACTGCTTTTGTTATGCAACTGCAAAGTAGATCAACGCTGCTTTAGTCAATCTCTGGGTTGGTTTATGAACTGAACATCTGATTTGCAAACATCCTAAGTTCCCTGGTGGTAGCTCAATATCCTCATAAGATCATACCCCTATACTTTGTGTTTGTTGTCGATCATAAGCTAGGCCGAAATCACTGAACTTAGCTACAAATTGTGAGGGAAAACCAAGCTCAATTTTGTTCTATAGACCATCGCACTGTCTCTCATTGGCAGTCTAGATGCATCGAACCTCCCGTGCGCTACAAGTGAGATGCATCCCTATTTTCCTTAAGGACAGGTGCAATGATTGAATGAGATTGTTTCCCTCTCTGAAATTTGGTTTTTTCTTCATTGTTTTCAGCTCTATTTAGTAGTTTTGTTGCCTATGATCAGTATATCACTATTGAAGCCTTCTTCCTTTACATTATTTAGCCTCCATTAATAAGGAATTGTGAATGTTTTTTACGTATTTTGCATCATTTACAATCCTCCTTTGCAAAAAGTAGCTTAATCGAACTGTCGTCTTTTGATTCAAAAGTGTCGCAACTATCGTTTTCAGTCAAGAAAAAGAGTGTCGTAAAGTCTTCCTCTTTTAGATAGTCGATTGTACTTTTGCCATTGTATTTGAATTGAATTTTCAATGCTTTGAAGTGTCGAAAGCAGTTCTCCATTCAAAATTGAAAGTGTTGTCTTAGTCTTCCTTTCATTTTTGGAAAGAAATTGTTAAAGTATCACTTTGAAGAAAAGTAGTTCAGATCTGTACTTAGTTTTCTTTTTGGAATTCTCACATTAAGGAAATGGAAAAGAAAATACATGCATGTGCATTTGCATTTAGACTAAATGCGGAAATTGATTTAGGAAAAGTGCATTTAGCGTGTGCTCTCTACTCTCTGTTGAAAGAATCTTACTCTTCTTTCCTTAGTAGCTAGGATTTTCATTGCTAAAAGAAAACAAATGACTGTTTATCATTTAGATTGCATATTTAGGAATTGTACATCTACATCACGTGGTGAACCTTGAAAGGAAAACTTCTTAAGAAAGATCAACCATAAAATAAACCTCAATGAACATAAAAATGCTTTGGAACCTAACACACAACATCTAGAAGTCTAGGCTAGAGATGTATTCTGGCATCGTAAAGCCTGGTAACTATCGTTTTCATCATAGGTTGGGTGATTCCTCCTCTTTGATATGACAAGTGCCAATATGGACTTGTGCTCCCATGTACCGTCGAGTATATATTGGGAGACCACAATAGGCTGATATCCTTTATCCTTAGGAAGTCATGTCTGCCGCCCTATCGATCACAATGCACTGAACACATCATTCAAGAAGATTGACTACCATACATAAAGTCCTCAATAATTTCTCTATAATATACCACCAAGGTGTATATTGTAGTTTTGCAATTGGTTTGGTAATCCCTCTATCTAGATTTCTAGAGTAGTCACTTTCGTACCTTTTCAACTCCTTAAAAGAAAACGTCCATCTGAGCACTTATCACTTCAGGCTCATTAAAAATCGAAGGCGACTAAAGTCACCTTTAGCTTTTTCTCGACTCTTAAAAATTGAAAAAGAAAGTTGTGTCAAAGCGTCAGAAAATTCATTTAATTTGCAATAACATTTTCCCCTTTTAATTTTGAGTTGATCAAGTAATCCACAACTGTGGAAGAAAGTCAATCAAAACCCCATTGTTCGCAGAGACTAATGAGTCAATCGTCTTTGACTTTGGAAATGAAACAATTCCAAGCCAAGCGATGTCGTTTAACTGGGTCGAAATCTCCTGGTTTATTTGAAACTTTTGTTTCAACATCATCAGAGAGTCCAGTTACTCCGATTATTTCTGGTACCCCTATCTCTACAAAATAAGTTCCGCAGTTACAAGAGGACATTAGAACTGATCCTAGTGTAATGGTAAACACTTCTATCCCTGAGCCAACTCCATCTAGGGCTGATTCGGAAGGTGTCACCCCTCTAGTATTTGTTGCTGCAAAATCTATACCTTCTTCGGCACCGGAAATATTTTACGGACCTGACGGTCTACCTCTTCCACTTGGACTAATTGGTATTGAAGAGATTGTAGAGGATATTACATCTAGTACGCCATTGCATTTTGAAATTGGGATCCACTTATATCCTTCTACTACTGAAGTTAGTTCTTTCAATCTTTCTTCATCACAAGTTCCTATCGAATCGCTAGGAAATCTTTTGGATAGACTCAATATTTCTGAACAACCATCAACATCTAGGACTATGTCATCTGATACAGCAGTAGCAGAATCTCTTGCCACTACTCCGACAACATTCACTAGTATACCATCTGTCCCAACTAGTTCTCAACCACTAGATGGAGTCCACCCAGGGACTATTTCGACAACATGGTCTATTCCTATTTGTTCATCCGGAATCTTATTTGGAATTTCTTATGTTGAGACTCAGCAGATTGCTCCTTCACATGAGTATCAATTTGGGCAGTCTAATCTCCAAATACCAATTTACCCTCTGAACACTAGATTGCCGCCATATGGGGGGTAGTATGCCTTTTCATTGTTCCCTCCAGGAGAACAACCATATGAAATTTCACAACAAAATTTGGGTCAACCTAGAATTGCATCTAGTGGTTAGGTACTAATACTGCCTCAAAAACCAAGAATTATATATTCAATGCAACAAAATCAACCTGTGTTGAACATTCCCACTACACCGGCTATTGTGACGGTGTTGCCAGTACAAGCGTTGCTTGTTGTATGTCAATCTCAAGTCTCTCAGGTCGTAATACAATAGCCTCTTGTCTCCACAACTCAATCACAATAATAGATTAGTGGCTCCTTAAATGAAGTGACTCAGGCTCAAACGGGTGCTATCACCCCTCATCTTGGTTGAGCATCCAGTATTGGACAATAGCAAATGGTCCAACAACCATAGCTGGTACAATATCAACAACCACAATTCCAGCAAGCCTACCGAGGACCTGAGCAACAAAACTTTTCGGGTAATGGGAAACCGTATGTTCAAAATGGTTACCAACAATCATATTATAATGGTTATGCTCATCAACCTTATCAAAGCTATCAACATCAAATACATTATGCTCGTATGCAAAGACCCACTTCTCAAGCGATCCCATATTATCCTGGGTATGCTTCGCCAAACCTAAATCAACAGTTGCATTTCATAACAACTTTAGAATTACCAGATCTGAATCGGCTAACAAATGATCTAATTGCTTACACCCCGTGGTGGCCAACGATTCCTCATAAACTTCCATTAGATATTCCTAAATTCAATGGAAATCTGGGTGAAGATCCATCGAATCATGTAATGAATTTTCATTTGTGGTGTTCGTCTAATACCCTCAATGATGATTCGATTAGGCTTCACCTTTTTCAGCGAATGCTAACTGGTCTGGCAGGGAAATAGTACATCGAATTTCCTAAAGCTTCATTCGATAACTTCAACACCCTTGCCACTACCTTTTTAACCCATTTTCAGTTACGTATAAGGTACGAAACAAGAATAGAGCTCCTTACCAATTTTAAACAGACAACAGCCACTCACATATCTGATCATATTCATGAGTGGCAACATCGTCATCGAATGGTAAAGACATATGTTCCTGATCAACTTCTAGCTAAATGGTTTATTAAGTCATTGTTACCTTCTATTACAGAAAACATGGCCAAGGGAGGAGTTGTCACTAAAGAGCAAGTCATTGCTTGCGCACAATATCTAGACTTGATCTATACTTAGGTTGGCAGGCTCTATCACAAAATTCCTGAATCTCTTAGGCTAGAGTTTTCTATTCCTCCTCCTCCTAAATAAAATAGGGACTTTCATGCCAGCGACGATGTGATTGGCATCTCAAGTACGCAAAACACAAAGGCCGCATCCGGTAAAACACTTGTAGTTTCCAGTAAAAAAACAAATGACAAACTTCCTGCCTTAGAGGTTAATGCTATGTGATCTGACAAAGGCAAAGAACTGAAGCAACTAAGGGGCAAGAAGAAAGGGAAAAAAAAAAGAAGAAATAGGAAGATTCGACTCCTGAAAAATATTTTGAAAACCCTATTGGGAAAAATAAACCTACTCAGCCATGTCTCATATATGATGGGGACCATTGGACGAAAGAGTGTGCACATCGAGCTGAGGTCAAGAAATTCTTCAAGAATTCAAATACCTCAGCGGTATTGATTGATTTGTTTCCAAACCCAGAAACCAATTTGGTTGCTATCAATAATACTTCCCCATCCCAAATGCTTATGTTTTCCATTTAAAAACAAAAAAATGATGCTTTGATATCAACAAGGAATAAAGATTATGGGAATCCACAGATGCTGAACAACAAGACTACAGATCAGCCTAGTAGTTCAACAACAACTTAGCCCGAAGTTGTGCCACCCATATTTCCTGAACTAACAATAAAGCCGCCAAAGGGAGTAGTACATAAATCGACATTTAATCCTCGTGCTCGAGCAGCATAGAATTATAATATAGTAGAGGATCTAGCCCAATCGCCATCCGCCATGTCGACACTTGAAGTATTGCAAAATTGCCCCTCCCAATAACAAGCTTTATTATCAGCAATAGATGGGATTGACCCAATGAATTCAAATCTAGTGACCTTTAATCATAAAGGATACGAACCTCAGTTACTGGTTCAACTCGCTTTCCTCATACAGGTAAAAGCCCTCAACAAAACTGTTCATCGAACAATCATTGATGAGGGGAATCTACCTGCATTACGTCAATGAGTTGCTAGAAAACTTTAGGCTCACCACCCTTGTCAAGATCATCAATGACATTAAAAGCATTCGATGGATGAACATACACACCATACGAGATTCTAAGTAACTTGCAAGTTGAAGTGGGGGGCAAGACAGTAGAAATTTACGTCAAAGTTATCGATGGAAATCTCGATTACAATATCCGGATGGGAAGACCCTAGATTTATGCTATGGCTACTGTTGTGTCAACATATTTTAGAAAGATTTCATTTCCCTTCCAAGGCGGAATTACAATCGTTGACCAACAAATCTTTCTCCCCAACAGTTCACAAGTTATGGGAAGCATTCCAATGATCCATGGAAGCTCTCAATTGGTTCAAAATGTTGGAGTCGGCCTCCTAAAAGACCCTGCCTTAATGGGAACTTTTTCCCTACCGCCTCCGAGTAATCTGGCGGAAGTGGTCATGGTGGAAACCTGTAATATGGCATCTTCTATATCTGCAAAGATTCAGAAGATTTCCGAACATTTTGTTAGCATGGATCATCACCGAGTATTGCCTCCAAGCCCAATAGAAATTTTATAGCAATCAATTTTCTTGGCCTGGGCAGAAAACCCAAATCAACACTCATCGAGTGTTTGGATAGATAGGTCTCAAGAATATGGCACCTCTTCAAATCCTTGGTCCCATGTACATGCTACAAACGAAGCAATCATTCAGTAAATGATGATAGGAGAGGCACCATGGGAAGATTACCACCATCATTCCCATCTTCAAGATAACAATGAAGATTATCCCAGTGACCTTAATCATCCTTTAGTTTTTTATTTTCTATCAAATGGTGGATTCCAAGCAAAATCTGTCCAATATTAAAGAAAATATCACCATAAATATCTCGACCAAACCTAATGTAATAGAGAATATTCATGTTGGCAAATCTTGCTCTACTTCAAAACTGGAAAATATTGCGCTCTCTTTTGCAAATTCAGAGATGTCTTTGCATGGTCATATGAAGAAATGCCATGCATTGACTCGAGCATAGTTGAACACAAAATCAAGATGTATCCAGATGTCAAACCGATACGACAACAACTTCAACAGGTTCACCCGAAGAAATCCGCTGTCATCAAGGTAGAAGTTTAAAAAATTTTACATGCTGGATTCATTCACCCAATTCCTCTAACTGATTGGTTATCGAATATTATTCCTGTGATGAAAAAGCAAGGAATGATTAGAGTGTGCATTGATTACAGGGATGCAAATCAAGCTTGTCCAAAGGACAACTACCCTACACCCTTCATCGACCAGATAATTGATGAATGCGCTGGATGCAAAATCTTTTCATTCATGGATGGATTTTCTGGGTATAATCAAATAAACATCTGCCCACAGGACCAGTCAAATACTACATTTATATGTCCGTGGGGCACATTCATGTGCCATAAACTACCTTTTGGTTTAAAGAACGCAGGGGAAACTTTCTAGAGGGCAATGAATTATGCCTTCCATGACATCAAGTACATCGTTCAACCGTATCTCAACGATCTATCGGTTCATTCGTGAACGCAGGTTGATCATCCATAGCATTTGAGAGCTATATTTCTATGTTGCCAACATTACAAAATATGACTCAATCCACACAAGTGTGTGTTTTGTGTCAGTTCTGGTCGTCTACTTGGTTTCGTAGTTTCTAAGGATAGGATTCGACTCGACCCACGTAAGGTTTAGGCAATCATCGATATGCCTCCATCTTCAATTTTGCTTCAGATTCAAAAACTCCAAGGGAAAGCAAACTTTTTGAGGAGGCTCATTCCAAATTACACCGAACTTGCTAAAGGTTATACGCATCTTTTGAAAAAAAGAAGTGCCCTTCAACTGGGATCAGGTTGTGCAAGCTTCCTTTGATGCTCTAAAGGAATCCCTAATAAAAGCATCATTAATGTACGCTCCTGACTATCAAAAAGACTTTAACTTATATCTAGCTGCAACAGATACAACCATCGCAATGGTTTTAGTACAAGAAGACAATGGAATCGAATATCTTGTCTATTATTTAAGTCGAAACTTAAATTATATAGAAAGTAAGTACCCCTATGTTGAAAAGCTGGCTCTTGCAGCTGTTCAAGTAGTACAAAGATTTCGACACTATATCCTCTTTCGCGAAACTAACATTTTGTCAGATTGCAACCCTATGACTTACATTTTCTCGTGTCAATTACTAGGGGGAAAATATTCGAAATGGATAGCCATTTTGCAAGAGCTTGATCTGGAATTCATAAATCCAAATCAAAGAAATCTCTAGTTTTCACGAAGTTACTATGCGACTTCCCATTGTCATCCAATGATTCATCATCCAAAGCATCAATCGTGGATGAATCTTTGTTTCTGATATCTTCAAGCGATCCATGGTATGGAGATATATTGATCTACCTCCAAACCCAAACATTTAGGCCTAACACCTCTCACTCTAAACAACGACATACTCGATGCTAAGCAAAAGACTACATGATCGTCGGTGATACCCTTTACCGTCGTGGTGTCAATACAATTCTGAGAAGGTGCCTCACCCATGAGGAGGCCGAAAAAGTCCTGAATGATTGTCATTCAGGCGTGTGTGGGGGGCATCAATATGGTTATGCTACAGTGCAAAATATCTTACGAGTAGGTTACTTCTGGCCTACTATATTCAAATATTACATAATCACGGTCAGAAGTTGCCATGCTTGTCAAATCTTCGACCTTAAAACCAGACTACCACCCACACCTCTGCATCCATTAGTTGTTGTTGGGCCATTCGCCAAATGGGACATAGATTACATGACATGTAACCCCACCTTGGTCAAGGGGCATGGGTATATCATATTCGTAGTTGACTATTTTACAAAATGGGCTGAGATGATGCCTACATTAAACAACAACGGTGAAATGACTACTCTTTTCTTTTTCAATCATGTAGTCTCTAGATTTGGTGTTCCACAAGCTATAGTCACAGATCATGGATCGTATTTTCGCAATCACATGATGGTTGAATTGGCTACCAAATTAGGACTATCCCACGAGAGTTCTACGCCATATTATCTGCAAGCTAACGGAGAAGTTGAGGCCATCAAAAAAGTCCTGAAGCGCATGTTGCAAAGGATGATTGGAGTCCACAAACGAAGTTGGCACCTAATCTTGTACTTAGCCTTATGGGCATATAGGACATTGATGAGAAATGCAATCAGATTTACACCCTTTCAGCTGGTGTATGGCCTAGAAATGTTCTTACCGATTCAGTGTGAAATTTCATCTCTCAAGCTCGCAGTTGACCTTCTCTCAAAAACTTCAGAGGAAGAGGCTTGTTTCTCGGAACTAATCCGATTGGATAAAAATCATCGTGACACCAATTTAGCTAACAAAGCTCATAAGAAATGAGTCAAGGCGCAATTTGACAAGAATGTCAAACCCCATGTCTTCTCAAAAGGTGACTTGGTCTTACTTTATGATCAGGAATCCGATAAACTGGGAGCAGGTAAGTTCCAACCATTGTGGATGGGTCCCTACATTGTTAAGCGAGTATTAGCAAAAGGAGCCTACGAGCTAGTATATTGCAATGGAATTCCATTGTCGCAACCCCGAAACGGGGTTGTATCTTAAGTGTTACTACGCTTGATTAAGTGTAGTAATCTCTTTATATGCTTTTGTTACATTTTTGTTTTCATCAAGAGTGATTGTTTTGGTTAGGTAATCCACTTTGCATTTGTTGCAGATGTTGGACCTATTGGAATCATTTGTTGGATACGCTAACGGAGCTAGTTGTAGTACGCGGAACCTATCTTCTGCAACCTGGGCCATTTTTTATCCAAGCGACGAGTTAGTAAGTTTCAGAGGGGTATGTATTGGTTAGTCAGCGAACAACATTGATGAGTACAATGTGTTGATGGAGCTTCTCTCTAATGCCATCGCACATGGCATACGCCGACTTGTTGTTAGGCTAGACTCACAACTCATCATCCTACAACTTATTGGCATCTATTCCATTCAGAATCTAGCTATCTATTGGATGTTCCTAAGGGCCGGGATTTTGGAAAGGTAGTTTGATTCTATTCAATATCAACATATTTTCAGAAACTTAAACACATTCACTGATTCATTGGAAAATTATGTGTTAGATAGAAATTTGTAACATTTATAAAGGAAAAATCATTTCAATAAACATTTGCATTTGGATCATATAACTTAACCAAAATAAAACTCCAAAAATAAAAAATACATGTAACTATTTATAGTTTCTTTTACAAAGTGTTCTGTGTCCAGGACAAAATCGGTCATACAACCCAAAAACTCAAAAATGTAGGAAAGCACCCAAGAATGATGGTGCTGGTGATAACAAGTCACTGCCTTTACGATCATACATAAGAGCTTGGTCCATCAACTCGGCAGGCCAGTGGTATTACGTTGTAATCTCAGAGGTAACTTGTCGGTCCTCACATCCTAAATACTAAGGGTGAGACCCTCGATCTGATCCTGCAATACTGTAAGGGTCTATGCTATGTCCAGATCGCGAAGTGTTATAGACATATTTGGGCACTGTAGCCCCAATCACATATGTCCATAAACCAGGGGCTTCTAAGCCCCTAGAAGTGTTGTTTCATACCCTAAAGGAACAAGGTCAACTGATTACATCATTTCCCAGAAGTTCTCCCTGAAAAACTACTCAGAATTGGTCAAAATTGAACCATATAGACAACTCCATGCTAAGGGTACGATGCATCTCACCTATTACACATAGAGGGTGTGATGCATACTGAAAATCCCTTCTGTAGGGTGCAATGAGAGAGATTAGACAAATGGTAGAGACAATTTGCTAGGTGGAAACCTAGAGAATCTTCTAGAAACTGCTCATTTAACACTTGCCTCTCTAAATTCACCTAGGGATGAGTAAGAGATCATGAAATCTCCAAGTGGAACCAAGAACTTTCATAGAAATGACACTAATCAAAATCCCAGAAGCTAACTCACCCACCTACAAATATCTATATATGGATCCCTCATCCTAGAGATCCAAAGGCTGGAATTTTGTATTTTGTAAGGAAGTGTTGTTGGTCTCTTTGTGAAACATCATGTTGTTGGGTGATCTAGATTTTCATGAGGTGAAGAGGGATTTCATGCTGGGAGGATGGCATTGGGTCAAACCGATGGGTTGTAATCCTCTCTTCTACTACTTCTATCAATAAATCTATTTGAGCCTTCCTCCATATTCTTGTATATTTATGAATCTTGTGTTGATGTATGCATTTGTATGGTTAATATATATTTGATCCTATATTGTTTATGGTTATATATCTCTATGCTTTGATGGTATTATGCTGCTTTGAATCTACATGTGTTTCTTTGAAGTGAGACAAATGAGAAAGGAGTTGCAAAGCTCTATCAAAGGAGGGAGGAAACAATCAAGGAGCCAAGCGATAGACTGAGGTTGGTACTCTCTGCTTCTCTCTCATCTATCTCTCATAAAGGAAAACACAAGTAACTTTAGTTTATTTGTTTCTAAGATAGCTACTCGTCTTAGTGGGTCTAGTAGCTCTGAATGGACAATAGTTTTCCTGATAAAAAAATGGCGACTCCACTCGGAAGTGAATAGTTTGATTGTTAGTCACTGTTGTTTGCTTTATAAACTACATACGAAGCCTGAAGTTAAGCTAGCTAGCCTTCAAACTGCTTTTGCTATGCAACTACAAAGTAGATCAACGTTGCTTCAGTCAATCTCCAAGTTAGTTTATGAACTGAACATCTGAATTGCAAACATCCTAAGTGCCCTGGTGGTAGCTCAAATAACCTCATTAGATAAGCCCCTATACTTTGTGTTTACTGCCTATCATTAGCTCAGCCTAAATCCCTAAACTAAGCTGCAAACTGTGAGAAAAAACCAAGCTCAGTCTCGTCCCTGGACCATCGAACTGTCTCTCATTGGTATTCTGGATGCATTGCACCTCCCGTGTGTTGCAGGTTAGATGCATCCCTATTTCCCTATGTTACAAGTGCGATTATTAGATGAGACTGTTTCTGCTTCCAGATTTTGGTTTTCTCTTCATAGTCTTTAGCTTTATTGAGTAATTTTGTTGTCTATGATCACTATATCACTATTGAAACTCTCTTCCTTTGCATTATTTAGCCTCCATTGATAGAGAATTGTGAATGCTTTTATGTATTTTTCGTCATTTACAGTTCTCCTTTGCAAACAGTAGCTTAATCGAACTGTCATCTTCTGATTTGAAAGTGTTGCAAGTGTCATTTTCAGTCAAATAAAAGAGTGTTGTAAAGTCTTCCTCTTTTAGATAGTCAATTACACTTTTTCTATTGTATTTGATTTGGATCATCAATTCTTTGAAGTGTCCAAAGTAGTTTTCAAGTTGAAATTGAAAGTGTCGTCTAAATCTTCCTTTCGTTTTTGAAAAGAAATTGCTAAAGTGTCACTTTGAGGAAAGATAGTTCAGATCTATACTTAGTTTTCTTTTTGTCATTCTCACATTAAGGAAACTGACAAAAAAAAAAAAAAGCATTTGCATTTAGACTGCATGTGGAAATTGATCTAGGATAGTGCATCTTAGTGTGTGCTCTCTGCTCTATGTTCGAAGGATTTTACTTCTCTTTCCTTAGTAGCTAGGATTTTCATTGAAAAAGAAAGTAAACAACTGTTTATCATCTTAGATTGCATATTTAGGAATTGTATATCTACATCACGCAGTGAACCTTAAAGGAAAACTTGTTAAGAAATATCAACTGTAAAATAAACTTCAATGAACATAAAAACGCTTTGGAACCTAATGCACAACATCTAGAAGTCTAGGCTAGAGACGTATTCTGGCGTCGTAAAGCCTGGTAACTATCATTTTCATCGTAGGATGGGTGATTCATCCTCTTTGATATGACAAGTGCCAGTATGGACTTGTGCTCCCACATACTATCAAGTATATATTGGGAGACCATAATAGGCTATATCCTTTATCCTTAGGAAGCCGTGTCTGCTGCCCTATCGATCGCAATGCACTGAACACAACATTCAGGAAGATTGACTGCCATACATAAAAAGTATTCCGCAGTTTTGCAATTGGTTTGGTAATCCCTCTATCTAGATTTCTAGAGTATTCACTTTCGTTCCTTTTCAAACTCCTTAAAATAAAAGGTCCATCTGAGCACTTGTCACTTCAGGCTCATTAAAAATCGAAGGCGACTAGATTCATCTTTAGCTTTTTCTCGACTCTTTAAAATTGAAAAAGCAAGTTGTGTCAAAGCATCATAAAATTTATTTTAATCAGAATAACATCACTGTTCCCTCGTTGGTCTTAGGTTGAGAAAATGGAGTCCACCAATCAAGGCTTTCCCCTTGGGGGGAATCCTAGTCTCTTCTCCTCTTGGGGAGATGTTGGTGCACCTCATATGCCTACATTATCCTTTCCAGGACTTACAATTGGCCTGCTAGTATGGCTTTTCACGACCTCTATCGTTCAAAACACCGTGATTATTGAGCAATCAAATTAGCAACTCGATGATACTAGAGTTACCCCCCAACCTTCTACTTCGTTTGTTTCTCCCTCTCCTTCTTCCTCTTCGCTTGGTGAAGCTAGTAAAACTAAAAACCAAGTAACTGAGAAGAAGAAGAAAGGGAAGGAGAAGAAGAAGAAGAAGCCAATGGAAAAAGGGGCAACCATGCATCATCTGGCGAAAATCCACACACTGCACCATCCAAACCTAAATCTCCATGTGTCATTTGCAAAGGAGACCACTATCATCGAGATTGCCCTTGCATCCCATGGATCTTAAGGGACTGGTCTCCCCACTTGCACAATCCAGTGTCCTCAACCTCTGACGACCATGTTGAAAGTACACCATCAACTAGTGAAAATGAAGTAAATGGACAAAAAAGAAGATCTAAATTTCCTTGTAGATTGTGTGAAGGCGATCATGCCCTCCACCATTGTTCCTTCTTGGACAAAGCTAAAAGAGTCTTGGATAACTGTCCTGCTTCACCATTACGGCTTCTTCTCGGATACAAGAAACTCTTGTCGAGTCCATCACTAGTTGAAAATCCAACTGACACACCTTTATTGTCGGCCAAAGAACGTACCATTGAAGATAAACCCTCTGATTCCACACAGGACCAAAGTCAACAGGTCGAGACGGTAGTCAGCCCAGTCTTATCTTCAAAAGGTCTACCTTCAGATGATACAGTCACCAAAGAGAATGAGAACGACACCATTCAAATTCTTTTCGTTAACATAGAATCTGATGAACCTGGGGGCAATCTACCCATTCCTGTACCATAGGAAGGAAGTTCATCAGAGATTCATCCAACCATCTATTAGGTCCCTCCTCCAAGCAATCTAGTTGTTTCCTTCGATTGGAATCTACTAGGGAGACCCCGCCTACCATCTAATGTACCATTCTGAATCATAGTACAATCTTACAAAATGATCATGGTTGGTACAATCATAGATGAAGGGGCCTTCGTGAGTATCCTTTCCTCAACTACTTGGAAAGTGCTTGGTTCGCCATTGCTTCTGCCTGAGATTCGAAATCTGTCATGCTTCAACAAAGGAACTAGTCGACCGTTAGGGATCCTTCCAAATTTGTCTATAACTTTGAGAAGGAAAACCGTTTATCTAAACGTGATGGTAGTCGAAGGGCTATTAGATTATAATCTACTCCTTGGACATGACTACATTTATAGCATGGGAGCTATTGTTTCCTCACTCTTTAGGGTGATGTGTTTCCCGCATGAAGGCAAAGTGGTCCAGCTTGTAGAACAACTTTCATTCCCAGGTTCAAACACAACTACTAGTCAAGCGCCATCCCTAACTAGTCTTTTTGCACAAGGAATGTCTCATCAACCTTTATTCCATCCACTTGATGAGTGCGAGTGATTCGGTGAATGTGACTAAACCCAGGGGGCATGCGCCCTGGTCTGCTTCGGTAGGAAAACCCCAGATATAAAGTATGTTTCCGCGTAGGATATATGACTAGTCTGTCACACCCGTCCATTTAGGAAAATGGGATTAGACTGGAAAAGGATTCCCTCATCAAAGGTTATGTGAGTGGAAGCTCCCACCATTCACCTTTGTCTATTTTGATGGATAGAGCCAAGGAAGTGTTTTGTCTGCAAATGTAGATGAAACAACCTTGCTTTAATGCAAGAACTTCCATATGGTAACCTGGAAACTATACTTCTCTTTATACCTAGGGGCATGCAAACCTTTTGTATGCAAGTGACAAGAAACTAGTGTAACTCTAGCCCCCTAGTTTTTACTAAATTCTACTGCTTAACTTAGGTGATTGGTCTAGTCAACCATTCACCTTTGTTTGGACCAACGGAAACAGTAAAGTAAAGGAGAGGTTTCCCGTCGAGAAGCTATCCTGCCTAACCTCAGTAGTTCTTTAACCCCTAGGATAGTAGCTGGTCATTCCTAGCTTACATATAAAAGACTCCGGAGCAAAGTTGCACATGGGGCAAGCTCCCTAAAAAATGAACCTACTGATGGGAGATATCCTTATTATATGACTAGCACAACCAATGTTTCCACAAAGTTCAAGCTCATTAAAAAATAAACCTAGTTATGAGAATATGTCTCCCCAGAGTTTAAGCTCATTCAAAAATGAACCCACTTCCCGTAAATAACCTTTGTGATTGCATTAATATCAGATTTTGAGCCTTGGTCGTGTTCTTACCATCACCTCCACTTTTTTGCCGATCATTTTCCTCCACTTGATTATTTACCCTTTTGGAGAACAACTGCGAAGAGTGATTCTATTAGCCACTTTATTTACACTGTTGTGATTGAAAAGTTATAAACCTTACCTAGAACCAGCTGCTACCTGAAAATATCACTCGTTCCTCAAAGTCGAGTCTCTTTTAAGCTCTTTTTATACTCATAAAATATAAAAAGATTGCCAAGCAATTGGACTCTCCAACTCCTTAAAGTCATTGGAAGTGGCATCCCTCCTCTACATTTTAAACAAAAAGATCGAGCACTTGTATTTTTCAGCTCGTTAAAGTGATCAGAAAAGTCATCCCTTTCGTATCATTTTATACTTTTTCGGACTTAAGGGATTATACTATGGGAAAGGATTACTGGAGTTTCCTTTCTGTTTATTTTCAGACTCTCTAAAATTGAAAAGGACTGAGTTATCTTTATCTTTAAACTCATTCAAACAATAGCGACAAACTTGTCCATTACAGACAAGAGTGAGTTTCACTGTCGCTAGGCTCGTTAAAACATAGTGACGGGTTTTCCCAAAGGGCAAATTATAGAACAAGCATATGTTATCCTCCTTAAGCTTGAAAAAAATAAAGAGGTACTGGTCAAAAATGACTGGGGAAAATGGGAAGAAAACTTGAAGAAATTTATTAGTAGCAGGTTGCTCTTGAACATGACACTTTCACTCCATCACCATGATTGAGTCGGGTTGGGTTATTCCGTTCACCGGTCATATCACCATTGGTCCTCCGTACCATGCATTTTTGGCATTAATGCTACCAATCCATTTCAGTGTTGTTGATATGTTCAAGAGAAGTCACTCAGAGAATTCACCAACCCAGCTTACACCTCATCCGTTGCAATACCTTCACGCTCCATTCTTTCATGATCGCCACCCTAAACCTTGTATCATCAGATCGTTTTCACCTCAGCAAATTCATTTGCTCCATTCCGTGTCGTAGATGTGGGATTCATTAAGGCCTTGCTACAATAAGTCACTTCTTGTCGACATCAGCTCATTATCCAAGAAGTTGACTTAGTAACAACTCTTTTAGTACTTTGAAGCTTGCATGCCTCAATGGAAAGTTTCTCACTTTCGGCGATAGGTATACATCAATGGCCTTCGACCGAAATATTTTACGTGGTGTTCGACATCGACTCATGTATTCACACCACGTGAATTTTACTGCAGTACCTTGAGGGTCATCATCATTATCAGTGATTCTTCTCGCGCTTGTTAACAACTTACATCATTGGTTGGTAATCAGGCAATGTCTTTCCATGTTCGACATCATAACATCTTTTCACAAGGATTGACTTGTACTTTGGGCGAAGATTGAACGAGTTTGAAGACCCCAAATCTAGTTTCATTCATTCAGGCTGTGATATATTCAGGAAAATAAAGACATCAAATGTACATCATAGCTACACAGATAATCATCCAAGCTAAGGGATGATGGCTCTACCAGAATCATCAGTCT
>APFE030046865.1:4757-36019 GCA_000404065.3 Pinus taeda | reverse complement strand
AAGGGCATTTAACTACATGGGAGAAATAAGGAGAAACTGAAAACCGGGGTGGGAAAACAGAAATTTTAACATAGCCAATGATTAGAATCTAATCTGGGTCATTGATTGATCAACGAGAGGATTATAAGAGGAGACTTGATGGGCACTTAAAGAACACACCAAAGGCAAATACTCAGTTACCCAAGTAAGATTGATTTTTTCACTGGTTGAAGTTCGGCAAGAGAAAATCAAATCAAAGGGAGAGTTGCAAGTGAGAAAGGGAGAGAGAGCATCAGCATCCTTCCAGAGTGCAAGACAGCAAGACGCAGAGCAGGGACAGGTTGACGCAGAAAGAGGCAATGTAGAGAAAGGTTGACGCAGGGGCTGTGTGGGCAGCTAGACGTTGGGCCAGTGTGGGAAAATTGACGCAGAAAGAGGCAATGTAGAGAAAGGTTGACGCAGGGCCTGTGTGGGCAGCTAGACGTTGGGCCAGTGTGGGAAAATTGACGCAGAGGGACACAGAAGGATTCAGAAATTTGTCAAGAAACGTCTGTAAATTTTCTCATTCTAGTTTTGCTGGTTGAAATTTGTACATGAGATTTTGTTGAAGAATAATAAACCCTCATCTACTGCACCGGTATTCCCACATTGGGTTTTTCCAGGGACGATTGTAAAAAAATAATTGTGTCATTGTGATTGTATTTGTGCCAGTATTTTTTGTATTTACTTTCTGCAATGTTTTAATTGTGAAGGTTGCGGTAGAATATATTTCGATATTTGCCGTAAGAACGCTGTGAATAACTTATTTCTGAGATAATAAGTAGAAGAAATAATATTAATCACTGTAGTAAGATCTCTATTTAGAAATTTTCACAAAGTACACGTGGGGAGTGCCAGGAACAGTGACACGAGCAGGATACGAGACGGTACAAGATGGTACAACAGTAGCACGGGGTATCCAACGGTGTATAGGGATAAGCTACATGGTACAGTGCCAGGTCGAGGAGTACAGAGCTATGGTGTTGCAGAGCGAGATCTTGGAGGGTTGCCTCCAAGGAGACATATGGATGGAGACACTAGGAATACCTTTGGGTGTAGTTCACCCAAGATCGACGAGGACGCAGATGAGCGATACTCGATGGTATCCATTGGGACTCAGATGCCTGTCCCTCTTATACATCACTCATAGGCACAGACGATTTGGTTGTTCTCCTTTGCCACTCTGGGCACGAGCAGCAGGGAACAGGGAGCTCACTCGATATATTGGGATGACACTCAACATACTAGGGGAGAGACTTCTCAGCAGTGGCATTGGGTTGGTGCACGAGTTGACAACCATAGGTTGGGGGATGAGGTGATCATCTGTAGGGGTGGCATACCATTCATCAGTGAGCCTACGCCTAGGGAGCATGTGTCACTCTTTCCATAGGGCGTGTCAGGGCCATGCATGAGCAAAGGATACAGTGTACGGTTGAGGCAACTTTCTAATATGTGTCCGGCCTCCAGACATTGTATTGGCACATTATCGAGAGGGCAAATGGCAGACTCGATGGTTATGGTTGGCAAGAGTAGGATGGGTCCACATACATTGAGTCGATTGCGAGTATCAGATATCCATCTATTAGCTGCCTTCAACGGGTAGTTTTTTGGCACATGTGGCTTCCAGCAGTCATCGGTACTACGAAGTGGCAGGCACAGGGCAGTTTAGCATGCATCAAATTAGTTCATGATATAAGGGGCCTGTTACCCACCACTTAGTGGGTGATATCCCCAGGTGACTTTTTTCTCCATGATGGACCTCAACCAACAGCCCCTTGCAGTCTCCTACTAGCTCATTATGCCATTTCTCGGCCACATGAGGCAGCCTTGTGGTCCCTCACCCACCTGTATTGATCCTATATTTGAAGGTGGGCCTCCCGAATCTAAAGATATGTCTTGTCATTTGGTAATTGAGTATTGGGTTTACTTATCATGGATACTTTTGGGTATGGATTGATGGGGGGATTTGGCGGAAAGTATGGGCCTAGTTTGTGCTCTTGTTCCCTTGATCTCTTTTAGATGTTACCCTCGGATCTTAGTCCCATGGTATCTCCTTTATTGACCATTTGGTTCTAGGGTGGTACTACTTGGGAAACCCCGACTTTGGGTGCATGGTCCCGCTCCATCATTTCTCCCGCCTGGGTCCACATTTCCATTCTAGGTCCACATAGGGCCAGCCTCTCTATCCCCTTGCCCCCACCTTAGGCCAGGCCTGGAATGATGCCCCGGAGGTTGAAGCAGCTCAAAGAAAAAGAAAAAAGCATAATTGGTCACATTTAACAGGAAATTATACCACAAAATGCAAAAGATGGCTGGGACAAAATAATTAGCACGTGGGCAAAAGCCAATACATGAGCTCTACCCCAATCCATGGTCATCACCCTAGTTCCATAGGATCTTCATCAATGCTCAAAGACTACTAGTGATCCACTTTTGGGATGATGGTGATATGCTTGGTACATATGCCCAGCAAGCCCCCACAAGAGCCTCACACTTTTGGCAGGTGTCCTGGGACTTGTACGATGTCATGGTGGCATTCATTCCACCACTCGTACCCTTGCAAAGGATCTACAGGCATATTTGATTCATATGGAGACCCATGGAATCATTTATGTGCCCTCAGACCCACTAGGACCACCACAAGTCTACTACTTGGAGAGCAAGGGGCCACCCGCTTGTCCATCATATTCTAAGGAATTTATTCCTCAGTATGGCACTTCAGGACATTGTTAGGCCTTTGGAGGGCCCCACGACATGTACATATTATTACTTGGCCCCTTGTGAGGCTTATTTTTACACTTGTGAGCCAGTTTGGTGGGCTTGTCACCAATAGGGGTTTTATTTGCACATTATTTTATCATTAGGGCCTAATGTAGGACCATACGCTAATTTGAACTCCTTAGGAGGCTATATATTGATGTTCGATACATTCGTTTGGATCATCACTTGACTTGGGATCTCTCTAATCATAAAGAACTTCGCATTTTTCCTTAGAGGATATTTTTGGGGGATGGATGAATTTTGACATATGGATTTGGGTTATTTTTGTTGCCTTGCAGCTTTGTCTTGCAAACGAAATGCTGGTTGGATATATTCTATAACGTTGTGAGTAAATTTTGACGTTGTTATTCTTGTTGCTGCATATTGCTAAAATTAAGGCTAGTTGTTGCATAATTGAAATGTGGAATTAAGCATGTTTTAGCTGATTTAATGTATGGGCCAATGTTATATGAATGAAATGTCCTGGTGATTATTTGTCTTGATAAGCTTGCATCATTTGCTTTGAAGTATAAATGCTTGAAGGTCACTTTTCTTTTCTTTCTCTCAACATTGGATAAAGCTGACTTTTTGGGCCTCCTTGATCAAGAAACCAAGTTCTTACTCATCATCATCCTTGACTCCATATCCCCAAGTGAATTAGGCACTGATCCCTCTAAAAGGGTGATCATTTTCACCCTATGTTTACCCTCTTCCCCTAGGACTAGCCCCATCAGGTCAACTAGGGCATCAATTTCCCAAGAATTGACCAAAGGAAAAATTTCAATCTCCTACAAGCTACTCCGCTGGTGGGTCCCCTCCCTCTACTCCAAATTTGTGGCAATTCTAACGATGGAATCTTCGGGAATCCCAAACCCTAGCTCTAGGATCGAATTTTGCCTAGGCATCCCCAAGGCTAGACCTCAACAGGATAAATTCAACCTTTTGAAGTAAATATTCTTGATTGGTCCTTCCCTTTCACCTTGTCCAGGATAGGAACATCATTGGTTGCTACATTCCATCCCCGAAACTAGACTAGGTCCACTTGGCCTTGTGTGGTCCCACTTCTCAATAAATATTATTTGTCAAGGACCATTTGGGAATCCAAGTTTCCCAAGGATTATATCGATTGAGAACCTCATCTATAAGCCTATTCATTCTCCCTCAACCCTCCAATCCTCACCCATTACCCCTGGAGGACCAAGTCCCTTCCTTAAAGAGAAAGCAAGTTCCATTCTTCGCTCCATCTTGGGAAAGGGTTTCCAAAGTCACTTTCCACCTATCCATTGACATATACTTCATAAGCGATCCCTACACCACTGAGACTCCTCCCATCTGTGAAAGTCTGTAAAGAGCAAGGAGACTTCGCTATGGTGACAGTGGGCTAAGCCTCCACTATTGCCCTTAACCTAACAGTTGCCCTCTTAGGAACCCCTTTTAAGTCCCCTACTGGTTTGAGTGGTAACAGGGCCTATATGTCGATTTCATGCAAGGACTAGGGACGAGGAACAGACAGGTTCCAACAATTGTTAGAGCTATGCCATAACAGTTCTAGCTATGGGATCCAGGGATCCAGTTGATTGATAGGACACTCCATTCTATGATGAACAGGTTCATGGGAGAGGGTGATCTAGTTCACTTTGGGTGTGACTCATGGGAGATTGTTGAAACCTCCATTGTATGGCGAGGTAGATTTATCATGTTGCTACTCAGGACTAAGATTAACAATGGATGGGTAGACATTGACATCATGGACATGCCTGGGCAAGATAAGCTTGGCCTTCACAAAGATTCCACCATCAAGTTTCAGTAGGGGAGGATACAATTTGAGCATGATGGGAAGTTTGTCATAGTCAGAGTGGCGCATCATCAGCGTGGTGTCACCCTTCTGAGACTAGCATGGGATCCAGGTACAACAGGATTTAGCGATTCAGCTACCCTCAGGGGTGAGCTAGTTTCTACAGGGGGAGATCATTCAAATCTTCCATTAGGTTATGTTCATTCGTTGTTGACATGGGGAGCATCACTAGTATGGCAAGATGTTCAACAACAAGGAGTGGTTCAATGGCAAATTTGGGACCCTAGCATTGGCTAGGCCAACGTTTGGAGCAACGGGATATTGCTTGAGAACAAGCAATTTTTGGGGAGGAGGACTGTAATGTTCCCAATTTTTGTGAGTGTAAAATTCACTAAGGAATTTTGCCAATTTTTGGTGATGTTAAATAAAAAGGAGAAAATATTATCTTGTGGGAGAAAAGTGGAAATTATTATTTTAATGAAGAATGGTGGCATAGTATTTTATTAGTGGAAGGTGGGAACCACCAAGGGAGAGGGCTAGCAATTATAAATAGAGCTTGGAGGCCTCCATTTGGTATCTTTGACCATTTGACAATTCAACATTACTTCTTTTGAGTTGCTTAGCCAAGACAACCGAACCAAGCACAAGGAATTTCCGAGTTGGAATTCCACCCTCATTTCGGAGAACTTCAAGACTAGCATGGGATCCGGGTACAACAAGATTTAGCGGTTCAACTACCCTTAGGGGTGAGCTGGTTTCTACAAGGGGAGATCATTCAAATCTTCCATTGGGTTTTGTTCATTCGTTGTTGACATGGGGAGCATCACTAGTATGGCAAGATGTTCAATAGCAAGGAGTGGTTCAGTGGCAAATTTGGGACCCTAGGATTGGCTAGGCCAACGTTTGGAGGAACGGGATATTGCTTGAGAATAAACAATTTTTGCTGGGGAGGACTGTAATGTTCCCAATTTTTGTGTGTAAAATTCACTAAGGAATTTTGCCAAGTTTTGGTGATGTTAAATAAAAAGGAGAAAACACTATTTTGTGGCAGAAAAGTGGAAATTATTATTTTAATGAAGAATGGCGGAAAAGTAGTATTTTATTAGTGGCAGGTGGGAACCACCAAGGGAGAGGGATAGCAATTATAAATAGAGCTTGGAGGTCTCCATTTGGTATCTTTGATCATTTGACAATTCAACATTACTTCTTTTAAGGTGCTTAGCCAAGACAACCGAACCGATCACAAGGAATTTCCTAGTGGGAATTCCACCCTCATTTCAGAGAACTTCGAGTGTCTCCCTAGTGAGGCAATTTGGGGAGCTCAATTCAGAGTTTCCATTGGGCATATTTGCAAGTTATTTCAGCTGGTGCATTTTCCTCCCGGGCAAAGAAGTGGTTCAAATTACTTGTGGGGAGATCAATTACGAAGGAGCAGAACACCGAAGGATTTGTAGGGTTTTTTCCCCTAATTTAGTCGAAGATTTTGTGGTGATTAACAGGGCTGAGTTGAGAGAATTCTTGGGGCCAAAATTCTACATTTATGGAAGTGCACAGGTGCTATAGGAATAGAGGTTGAGGAGAGATAAGGGTCGGAGATTGGAGGTATTGTGAAAATTCCTATACTCAAGGAACCCCTACTGCAAGAAAAGTGAATTTACTTCTCCTACTTGATTTTAATATACATTATCAGGTTATTTTTTGAAAAATACTAAAGTAAATTACTTCTGCAACCTACACCAATTTAATTTGATTACATGAAACAAGAAACTGAACAAAGAATAAGATAAATAGGACACCGTTATTTTTGGACAAAATAGTCCCCGAAAAACCCAATTCGGGAAAATCGGTACAGCAGCTCTGATGGTTTTATATTATTAAGCAATAGTTCTAAATACAATGCGGGATGCCCTCCCGGCTATCCAGTTACAGAGAAAAATATAATGGCGGAAAATTGAGTGAGATTACCTCACTTCAGCCAGCAATTTCTAGTTGATCCGGCAACAAAATTGGCAAACCCCTGGCTATCTCTGCGTTGGCCCTGCGTCAGCCTCAGAGGCTCTACGTCATCCCTGCGCCGTCTCTTTTTCCTCTTGGAGCTTCTGAGTCAACCTCTTCCAACTGTTCTGGCAACTCCCCGGTAGTTCTGGATTTCTGCGTGAAGGCAACTTCCCTTCTGCGCTGGCCCTTCTCGCTCTGCGTCAAGTCTGCGTGGGCCCATACTTGCCCAGCGTCAGTCCCTCTAGGTGTTGCGCTGCTTCCACTGGTGGCTCTCCACCTCTCTGCCCAATATTCCCAAACTATCCCTACCCCTCTGCTGCAAAATGATCACTTAATTCGAATTTCTCAGCTTCCTAGTCCTAGAAATTTAGAACTCTAGATCTATTTGTTCTCTTGGTGTGTTCCTGAATGAACCCTAAGCCTCCTTCTTATACTTTTCTCGTTGAGATTTCAATGGCCGAGATTCAGTCTCTAATCAACGGTTAAGATTAAAAACTTGACTTGATCCGCTTTCTAGAACATTCTCACCCAAATTTTGATTAATACCCATTAATACTTTAATTTTCCTAAGTTTAAACTTAGGAACCCCATTAAAAATATTAATTATTTTAATAAAATACAATCCGGATGGAATTTCACCAAACAGTTTATGGGTCCTTTAGAACTCATGTGCCTTAGCCTCTCCATCAATTTTCATGGCTAGAGCACATCCGATGCTACCAAAAACTAGTAGGTATTCCTCAGGGGATAAGTTAGACAAAGTTGTGAGAGATTTACGATGGAGGATTTGGGCTTAATTCAGCAATATCAGTTTTGTGGGGAGTTTTCTGGCCAAATTGAGCAATTTGTATTTGTTGGGGGTCACTGGGGGTTAGTGGATTCATCCCAAACCCTTTCTAGGTTTACTGAGAGGAGTCTGTGACTAATTTTACAAAAAAAATCGACCAATATTCAGGCCTGAAATCATAATTCTTATAGCAGGGTGAATCGCTAGTTAGCTGAGAAATTTGCATCATTTTGTGGGTTTGACTTTGGCTTGGAGATAGGCCAAACCCTTTTTGGGTTTTTCTAGATTTTTGGTGGAGAGCTCAAGATTAATTTGGTAGCATTTTCTGAGAACTTTTGGAGGCTCAAAGAGGGGTTTCTTCTAGCCAGCGCAGTACATTGAGGAAAAGCCTTTCCTCTGCATCCGGGTAGCATCTTTCTCACCTGGGATTGTTTAGCTTACTTTGGCAAGCCCAGGTGCACACATTTCATGCATTGTACTCTCTCCATATATAATAAAATGGCTTAATTTTGGTGCAGTTTCGGTGTAAATTGTGGGTGTTTGATTGTTGTTTAAATATTTAGGTGTTGTATGGTATTTTACTTTGTTTATCACTGTTATTTCCTTTTTGTAACATTACAAGCTTTCTCCTCCTTTTACATATAGTGTAGCTGAGGGAGGCTAACATAAAATGACTTATGTCCATACAAATAACCAACAACGAAATCCCACATGGGGCACTCTATACTCAAACAATGTACAAGTGTCATACTAGGGTTCATCCAAGTCCCACGATGAAATGTCGTCCAAGCATGTCTCCTAAGGTTCAAGACCCTTCCTCCAAGGTGTTGTGCTCTCCACAAGAATTTAGTCCAATGTTCCTCTTCCATAATGGTATCCAAGTGCCCTCATGAAAGGCACTCCTCTAAATTTGTGCCACATACACTATCATGTACCCAATATTTCTCTCATGTGCACCAATATGGTCACTAAGCTACAATACTCCTCCTGAACATGTGTCCAAGTCCACCGCCAACCTCCATGAGGTATGCTCCTCAACTAACCATCCTCATTTCAAGTGTCAAAGCTGCAAGGTGTATATCACATGGTCCTAAATTTCTAGGGCTAAATGCCCTCCTCCAACTACTAATGCTCCTCCTAGGTAAGTATATCTCCTAATCAATTGACTCCCCCATTTTCAAGTGTCAAACCCCATATGGTGTGAAACTTCTAGGGTTAAGTGCCTCATCCAGGTGTTAGTGCTCCTCCTTCTAGGTAGTTATATCCCTTGATCAAGCAATCAACTCCCCCGTTGTGTGCACCCAATAGGTTCGTCATCATGTTGATTAGGATAACAACCTCCTGCGTAAGGGCACTATGCTAGCACTCCAACAAAGGTAAAGCATCCACTAAAACATAACCATCCATATGTCCATGAAGCAATGTCAACATGATAGGAGACATAGTACCTTGATAGAAAGGCGTAAACATATTTGGAGTAACCCTAAAATCTAACAAGGGGTTCCCCTCAAAAAAGAGAAAATACTAGAAGGAAGTGAGTCTAAGAGCACAATTTAATATTCACAAGAGAAAAGCAAAACAAGAATAAGGCCTTATGTGAAAAACCTATAATAAGGTCAATGAGATCAAGATATGGGAAAGAGGCTCCCACAATGAAGGTGGGAGCAACTATGAAAATTGTTTATCAAAAGATGCCACAAGAAAATTGGTTCACCTTGGAAACATGCGTGTTAAGATAATGATAAGTGAATCTATAGATTAATGATAAGTGAATCTATTGCCCAAAGAGGACACAACACAGGATCAAGGAATAAGATAAGATAAGATATATATATATATATATATGTGTGTGTGTGTGTTAAAAAAATGACCACAAAATTAGGCCGATGTATTTCTAGGTACAATAGTATGGACACAAAGTGGGCACGCAAAAGCCACTCCTTTTTAAAACAAGAGTAAATCATATCTAGTCTAGAGGAAGCATAGAAGATGAATACAAATGTGTGAATACTACTAAAATACAAATGTGTAAACACTTCTAAAATCCAGGAGTAAAAACTTCTAGAGAAATGCACTGTGTGAGGGTACAACAAATTTCCTCCCACAATCTCATGGATCTAGTGGTAGATATGGGGCTCTTCAATGCCTATAGCCTAGTGCCCCTATCTACCATGAACACTACAAAGAAAGATGTAAGCACATTGGTATTGTTAAGTCAAGTGAGTAGGGAGGGAGGGAGATTGAGAGAGAGATCAAAGTTCGACATCATCCCTCATTATGAAGGCCAAGAACTGCTACTTTGGAGATTCAAAGAAGGTGGAGAGGGAATTAAGGGACTCCCTAAAAAACAGTTATACCAACCACAAATCTTTTACTGGATGTCCCAAAAAAACATGAAGTGCTCCTCCATCTTTCTATTAAAAATGGGAAATTTTGCAAGATCCTATCAACCCATATGATATGATGATCAACTTTGACCTGAAGTCGATATAAGCCAACCTAGAACTAGCCAAGTGAGTTTGTATGAGTATACATGCAATGATGAAACAAGTATGGTAGTCAAACAATGAGGCCATCACTCAACCCCATGAATTTCTCCACATAGAAGGCCATTTGGGATTCAACCCACCCAGGGTGGCTATCCAAATAGACTAAATTAACTTCCTATAAATGTCCTCTCAAATAATCTTATCAACTTCTACTTAGTAGACAAAAGTTGACCAGGTCCATCAAGAGAATATCTGAAATTGGTAAGGTGGCGCATAAAGATATTGACTATAGTAGAGATTTGCCTCCGCAAACCAACAATGAACCCACCCAAGAGTAATGGTCAAGGATATGGCCTACCTGTAAATCAACTCAACAAAGCTAAATATGATGCAAAAGAGAGACCAGTCCAATGTGAAAGACAAACTAGTTCGATAATGGTTTTAATCCAAAAGGCTTGGCCCACAAACTCCCCTGAATGATGGGCTAAAGGACTATCCCCTTGCTTCTCACAATGCAGCCAGGTACAAAGATCTAAATTCTCTCCATCATAACCAAATCTAATTCTAGTAGACTAGGTCCCCAAAAATTAAGATTCATACAACATTGTGGACCTAATAATGTTGTCCATGAGATCCATCTCAAATGATATGTCCTAAAAATGCATTTGAAAGCAAGGGATCCATATCCCTTGTTAATTTGGGGTCGGAGAATCTTCCTCAAACCAAATTTAGGCCTTGCTAACTAAAACCCCAAGTATGTGTAAGTTGTGGTGATCTCAATCTAAACTGCCGAGAACTAGAAGTGGTCATCTAAGAAGACATTCTTCTCATCAACAAAAAAAAAGGACTAATGTAGGGTTTTATAGCCATCTAAACAAAAAAACACTATAAATGGAAGAAGGGAATGCCTCGTTGAAAAGACTACTTGCATGGAAATGTCATGGGATTATAGTGGAGAATGCTATAAACATGGTGGTTTCCACCAATAGTGGAAGCAAAATGGGTTTACTAGTAAGGTTATTACAACAACTATAAGGAAAGAACAAGATAGAATTATTCAAAAGAATTAACTAGGGTTGCAAAGGGGACCAAGAAGCATCACATACAAAGCTTGAGGGGCAATGGCCAACAATGTTAGGGAATGTGTTGTAGAATATGCAAACTAAGAAACTTATTTCAAGAGAGAGAAAACTAAAAAGGGAAGACAAAAATCAAAGAATAGTTGAAGGCATCCTCAAAAAGAGGAATTTTACAATTTCCTTGGCTATTAACAATAATAGGATATTAAACCTTCTATATATTATTCATAAACAAAGGGTGCACCATTGAAATAACAAGAAGTTCAAGGAAAATATCAAGCAACCAACAAGGAATGAGGATTCCTCCGCTACACCTCCATGAAGGGTGTGCCCAATGGTTGTAAGAGCTGATAAAAAGGATGCCAGGTTGCTCCTCTAGATGAATTCATTAGAGTGTTCAAAGAAAAATAAGAGAAACGAAGATAAAGGGATGTGAAAACAAGATAACTAATGAAGGAAGCAGAGCAAAGTAAAGTTGTATAGAGTTCCAAGCTATTAATAGTGACAAGATGATGTGAACCTTCCTGTATAACCCTTGTGAGAAAAGGGTGAAACCTACAATAATAAGAACACTCCATCGTAAAGGCTCATAGAATGTAAAAAGAAAGAGTGAAAAACAAATTTGGAAACTCCGGCAATTAATGCAATTTAGAACCTTCACCTCATTTACTTGAGTTTTCCAAGATCTAAATCTTGTGAACTTTCACCTAGAGGGCTGATCCGAAAAGTTAAATTACAGAACTTATATTTTACTTTACTTTAGGTTAATTTCACCAAGCAATCCATGATAATAAATACCATGAGTGTACCTCAATACCACAACGATACATCCCATAGGGCACACTTTTCAAGGCACGTAACAGATTTGAAATGTCTTATAACAACAACAAATCTGCTCCTTTATCTTCCAAATATGTGTTAAATCATTTAACAAATTTAGCTATATGCTATGTCAAACTAACAGAAACAATAAGTGTTGAAATCTACTCAATCATGAAGATAACATAAGCTAAAAATCAAATATGCAAGTACACGATATTTAGAGTCTGGACTACTAGAAACCTCATATATATGTATATATATATGAAGTACATGCCACTAACACAATATGAAGTACAAGTACATACCACAGCTTTATCACAAAATTGGTACAAGTCAATCTCTCTAGAGTCCAAACCAGAGGGAGGAAAACCCTAACCACCAACTTCCTAGCTACTAATCACTCCCAATTAAAGCTGGTCTCAACACCAAAGATCCTCAACATGCTATCCAACAAGTCCTCCTTGGCACATACACCAAACTTGTATTACAAAAGCTCTTATTGTCTTTCTTAGGATTTACTAACCCTAGCCATGTTGCATCACACAAGTACCTGGAAAGATAATTCTATAGCTGGCCTCCAAATCCTCTCCTCATAGGGTTTCCTTATAAATCCTAGTGTCTTTCTCCCTTAAAGACATATCCAAGGCAATAACAAACATAAAATGGAGATGTAATGATGGTGAGATCATAATAGATCTCTCCTACTTTTACATATAGAGTAGGTTAGGGAGGATAACATAAAACAAGGACTTATGTCCATACAAGTAACTAACAAGGCAACCCCACATGGAGTGTTCTATAATAAAAGGGTGTACAACTGTCATAACAGGGATTATCCAACCCCCAGAATGAAACACGCTCCAAGCATGTCTTCTGGGGCTCAATACCCTTCCTCCAAAATGGTGCCCTCCCCACAACAAGTTAGTCCAATGCTTCTCTTCCATAGTGGTAGCCAAGTGTCCTCTCCTAATCAATCAACCAACTCCCCCAATTTTCTGCACTCAATGGATTTGTCATCATGTCGATTAGGGTAAAAACCTCCTAGGTAAGGGAACTAATGCTAGCACTCCAACCAAGGTTAAGAGTCAACTCAAATAGAGCCATCCATATGTCCATGAAGCATTGCAAGGGGATAGGAGATGTAGCACTGTATATTGCCTAAGAGGATCCAACATAGAATCAAGATATAAGATGAAGTATGATTTGTATTAATGTACAAAGATTGACCACAAAAGTAGGTCAATGGGACTTCTAAGTACAACAATGTCAAGGCAAAGTAGGAACACAAAAGACACTTGTATTAAAATTAAGAGGAAAGAAAATCTAATATATGGGGAGCATAAAAGGTGAATACTAATGTGCAAGTACTACATGATACAAATGTGAACACACTACTACAAACCAAAAACCAAAATCTCTAGAGAAATGCTCTATGCTATGGTGCAAGGAAGGTAGAAATATGGGAAAGATCAAGGTCTAATATAGCCATCTTAAACTAAATGAACCCTAAACTAAAGAGATGATTCTCAATTTATGGAGAAAAGATAAGGAAAATGTGTCAACAAACAAATCCTAGAGTTTTTGGTAAAAGTACTATGTATCTTATGTATAAAAAAATTGTTACTCGTGAAACAGCATAATCAACGCTCTAAGAGTCTAATCTACAAGAAACAAACATGCAATCTTGGAACAAAGAAAACAAAACATGTGAAAGGGTGAAATGGCATAGAACAGTCCATGGAATACGAAATTAAACAACTAAAACAAAACATGTGAAAGGGTGAAATGGCATAGAACAGTCCATGGAATACGAAATTAAAGTAAGTCAAGGGTTGGAAAGCACAAAAACGAAAAGGCCAACCCAAAGGAAGAAGAACAAAATCTAACATGAAAAATATGAAAAAAGAACATGGATCCACAAATGAGTGGGTCCATTCACAGTGAATGAAGCTAAGCCAAGGAAAGTGACATTGACTATATTATATTCATTAAATGGATGTAGCATGCACATTAAACCAGGTAATCAAAGACAACACTCTTGGTTGGTGGGGTTTGATGAATGCTCGAAGTGAAAGTGGTATTCACATGAATATTGGGTTAACATAGAAGAGCTAGTAAGAGATAACTAAAAATGAGAAGCCCAATATTCTAAATTAAACTAAGGAGGGTTTCAAAAGAGACAAGAAAGATTGGAGAAACCATTATTGAGGTTGGATATGGTTCAAGAAAACATCAGAAGGTAGGGTATCACAGAAAGATAGGTTTCTTTGTACTACATTAAACTCCTACGATAGAAAAAATGTTGCAAAAGGTGAAGGTTGTTGAATACCTGTTAGACAGGTGCACACATGTAAACAACAAATATACCAAGCAAGTATAAGGAACGCACAACCAAAAAAAAAGTTTACATGCAATACGCAGGTCAAAGATCAACAAGAAGGAGAAGAAAATCAAGCAAATGGCTAAATCTAAATCAGGTGATCAGTCAAGGATGTAAGCAATCTTGAAGTTACAAGAATGTAGAGGTAAAGAAAACAAGTAGAAAAGATGAAATAACAGGAGGTTGTGAATCATACCTACACTAACTTTTGTTTGCAAAGCTAACATACAATGCTGATGTTGACTAGTGCAACCTTCAGATGCTGAAATTGTTCGGGTAACCTTCTTATAATTTGTCCATGGAAAATCTAATAGGGGTTACCTTCTTATAATTTGTCCATGGAAAATCTAATAGGGGGTTAAATAAGGGAAAAGGGGCATATGAAAGGCATCAAAAGGAAAAAAGATGAGGAATTGGACACTATCATTAGTAGTATATTGGACAACCAAGGAGTACACTAGACACTATATGACCAATAGACCAATAGGGCTCTTTGTATCCAAACCACTACCAAATGTCCCAGTTTTCCTCACCTTCCACTATCGAAGGAAAAGATGAGTGTGAATATAGTAATATACATCATGGTAAAATTGAGTTCCAATCAAGTAAATAATTTCATCTTTCAAGATAGGAAATTATATCCTCAAGCAACCATGCACCAAATAAATCCCCATAGGTCCAAAAAGGTTCGACAAGAGGGCCTATAGAAGGTGCACTATGAGTTCCTATGGAAAATCTTATGTGAGAAAACCATTAAAGCAATACGTGGAGGCAAAAACAAGAAAAACTCTAGGAAGGAAATCATGAGTGGTCATGTGCATGAGTGTATTTGACTCTATAAGTTTCAAGTGAGCCTATGAATTGGAAGAAGTGTGGGGGTAAATCAACTAGAAGCATGAGTGAAAAGTGCACTAGTTTACTATCAATAATGAGTCTTTTTTTATCTAACTCTTTGGCTTCACCTAAGACCAATTATCTATGTCCTCTCTTAAGCATAGATTATCATACTTAAAGAGAGTGCATGTGAAAACTCTTTATGATGTCCCAAGGCACTTTCTTATGCATGCTACTACTTTATCATCTTCTTTCTATTTTTTTTACCCTTAACATCATCTAGCAAGTTAATTATAAGTTGAGAACTAGAAAGTTATTCATACTAAAAAGTTTAAAATCTAATCTTCAAGCATGGATTAGATGTTTTCAATGATATGTCGTTCCCTAATTTCCTTCTAACCTAGTGCCCCCAACACATGAAGGGATATTTCAAATCCAATTAATTTTTTGAATCACAAGGATGCTGATGACTCATGAACAAACTTGAGTCACTCCTAATCCAAGGCTAAGATAGAGATAAGGCAAAGTTAGGTCAATAATAGATGGTTTGCTAATCTAGCTTGTTGCAGTTGTGCTTGTTTCAGGAGATTCAATTTCATGCCTCACGTGCCATAGTGAAAGAAAAGAAAATGGTTTACCTGACTCCTCTCATGGGAGCCTATTTTGCCTATTTAAACTAGTGTATAAAAGTAAAATAAGGAGGGAAGGGAGAGTGATTCTTACACATTCCTTTAAAGATCACAAAACAAAATACAAATAAAATCAATTCCTTGACCCATTATAAGTAGCAAGGTCAATGGCTCTTTGTTTCCAACAGCTTCATTGACTTAATTTTTCAAAATAAAGTAATTCAACCATGGAAAGGAATAAGGGAGATAGGACTCCTTCAAAAATGTCCTTCTAGAGGTTCTATGTAAGGTTTGCTATGAGGTCCTATGAGAGCCTCTATGCCAAAGCAACACCCAAGGAGGTCTCATGGGTGAAGCATGTACAAGTGAAGCCTAAGGAAGGAAGATACAATAGATCATGTGTAAGAGTGTGTTGATCCTCATCACATCCCAACGGTGTGTACATGAAATGTGTGACATGAACCCAACTCAGCACATGAGGAAAGAGGACCTTAGCTAACTATGACTAAGAATCCCAACCACCTGACATGTCCCTTGAATAGGCAAACGTTTAATTTCACTTCTTCTTTGCAAGATAGAGCAATGCACAAAATAATAGTTGTAAAACTATGATGTATACATAATAAGTATGGCCACACAAGCTTGAATAACAAATCAATTATGCACAAAAAGTCGAAGTCAAGTTACAGAGGTTGTAGGTATCGACTATAAGGGATGGTCTCAAGGTTGCAACTATGAATGTTGAGTCAAAAGTTTATGTCCTTCTTGATTTTTCTAAACCAAGTTTGGACATAGTGCCATGCCATAAATGAAGGAATTTATGGCTAGAAGCTAGTTTTAATAACCGAGGGAACAATACAAGTTGGAAGTACAACTCATGGTCATTATTATTTATTTATTATAACACTAAACATGTCATGGCAGCATAAGTATGTTTAAGGTATGAGAGTTCACTAAGATTTCTTTTAGCATATACATGGTCCCTATCCAAAGCTATAACTATTATATATAGTATATAAGGATCTTATAGAGTTGGTTTATGGCCTACATGGTTTTATATATTTTCCAATGCTAAATACAAGCATATTAAGATGATCAAAGAAGAGATTCAAACATATACAGATGTGTTGTACAAAAAAAATAATGAAATATAAATGAAAACATCATTGTTTTGGATCAATACAAATATCTGCAAAACAAAATAGTGGAATCTATTTCTTAATCATGGCATCTTTTTAGGCAACTAATAGACAAGATTAAAATAGATATTAAAGTACTTCTTCTAGTGATCTCTATAAATCTCTATAAACTAATGGAACATATAAATTTCAAATGTTAAGAAAAATGATAATCTCCATAAACTAATAAAATGAATTCAATCCACATTAGAATTCAGTCATAATCATGTCAAAACTAGCTCTATCAAATGACTCTCGCTACCTCTATGATTAAAGCAATTATTAAAATACTCTGCATGCCCATTATCTGCTAAAGAGCTTCCCATTAGATACCTATTTTTTAATTATGACAAATTCATAGAAGTTAAAGATAAATGTGTGCAAATTCATAAAGAAAGGAACCCGACTGAAACCGAAACCTAGTCTACAACGTTCACCACTACCTAGAAAAATCTAACATAAAATACGTACATATACCTATAAGAAACAAGAGCATACTCGTTCCTACCTTTCTTGAGGCGAACGCTACTGTACCAACAATTAAACACGGGTCACAAACTCTCTCCCCATGTCATTCCGTCTCGGCAGAGTCCAGACCGACCACAGCAACATCGCTTCAATAAAATAAAGAGATAACCGAAGCATCGTACAATGCAAAGATTAAGGAATATGTATCCTATATGCCTTTCCAGCAGAGCGACAGCTATATCTTTCTGGTACAATTCATTCCCTATAAGATACATTCAAAGTGATTTCAGATGGGCATCATTCCTTTAAAAATCACGGAACATCCAAATATGACAAACAGGCATGGGCCCATGGCAACAGAACCAGACAGTACAATGCAATATGACAAATAGGCATGGCAACAGACCGAGCGAGAGTACAATGACAGTGACAACAGCATAAGTTGCTTTTATAATGAGATAAAATTGAATTAAAAGATAATTTGGAATTACCTTCCATCCTTGCACGCTTTTGGTCGTGTGCCTTTACTTGCCTTCATCGCTAGCCGACCATCCAACCAGACCTGAAGTGCGCACCAATCCATCAGTAAAAATCCCCAGAGTAGGTACTAGGGACCATCAAAAACCCATACCCTTCCATCAAAGAACAAATCACATATCAGTACATCAATAAAACCTGAGGAAAGGCTGAAACCAAAAACAAATATCTAGGCTTCCCCGTACCTTTGGTTGACCCCGTCGTAGCTCCTTTGGTTCATGTTTTTTCGAATTTGTGTAGCAATCGCAAATGCATATACGGATGTTGGTCTCTTTCAGCGCTCTTTCTCCGGCATCACAAACAACAGCAGAGTCACATATACAAAAACGAAAACAAAAACAAAGAACAACGAAATGATGAAGTAATGCAAAACAAAGAGCAGTGAAATGATGAAGTAATGTAAAAGTGCTAAGACGTTTTATATGGATCGAGCAGTAACGGTTGGGATGAATTTTCTTAAGCCACCTTGGATTCCATTTCAAATTAATCGACCTTGGATTCCATTTCAAATTCCCGTTGATAAAGACAAACCCAACAGCTGAATCTGTTATGCTTTTTCTCAATGCTTTTTTGTGCTGAATCTGTTACTCTTTCTCTTTTTCTCAATGCTTTTTCTGAGATTTTATGTGCTGAATCTGTTATGCTTTTTCTCAATACTTTTCTGAGATTTTATGTTCTCCACGTCATATTTTACCCTGTAAAATTATACTACTCAATTTTATGTTACACACTGACACTGAGTAGCACTGCTTTGGTTAGTAATTCTATGTTACAGTTACAAACTGCGCGGAGACCTTAACCCTGCTCTGTTTGGTAATTTTATGTTACAGACTGCGTGGTGGTTAAGTGGAGACCTAGCCGTGCACTGGTTGATACGTGTTGGTCATTTGGCTAGATTTTCAAAAACGGGTTCACATCTTCAATAAAAATTGTGATAATGACGTTTAGCTACAAATTCCTGTTGTCAGTGTTATTTAAAAGTATAATTGTGATAATAAAAGTTGTGATAATGACGTTTAGCTACAAATTCCGGTTGTCAGTCTTATTTAAAATTATAATTGTGATAATTACGTGACTTCTCGCCGGTACGATACGACGACAGCTGTGAAGTCTCTCGAGTTCTTTTAAATCCTTTTACGGGATTCTTTAGTTGATTTTGTGAGATTTTAGTTGGCGATTAATTAAATCTCATAAACCGTAGTCTGAAGTACGGTTAATTTTGACAATGTTTTAAAATTTTAATGTGTTTCTATAATTTTAATAAATTTCGAAAAAAAATTAATTAAGAAACAAAGCCAATTTTATCACATTTCAAATATGTACTTTCTTTTTTAACATTGATGGTACATTGATAAATAATGTAAGTTTTCAATATGAATCACAAAGCGTTGGTTTAACTTTTTGAGTATGCATTAGGCCTGGAATTCGACGTTAAATATAAAAGAAATAAAATTAAGTCTTATTTGTCAGTTGAAAAAAACTTTAAAATTTGTCAGTCTTATTTAAAATTATAATTTGAGGTTGATATGTTTTGATTTGATATTATTTAATTGTTTATAACTTTTTCAATTTTAATATTATAATATAAAATTAAATTTTTTTTTAGAAATTTATATGATAATATAATTAATAATAATATTTTAATTTTAGAAATTTATATGATAATATAAATTTTAGAAATTTTATATGATAATATAATGTTGATATTTAATTTTTAATAAAAGTCTTTACATAAGTGTTCCCATGTAAAGGTGCGTTTTTGTGCAAGCAACCAAAGAAAAGTAGCTAGTTTTGGCAAGCATTTGTTGTCCCACTATTTCTTCCAAAAAATTGCATTGTCATGTGTTTGAAGACTTGCTAGTATGCCATATGCTTTTTGAAGACTTGCTAGTATGCCATATGCTTCTTTCAACGAAAATGTGTCTCATGATTGATGTCCTCATAGTAAAATATATTGATGCTAAGAGACTCTCATATGCCTATTATATAGTAATTCTTTAAATTCCTTCTAGGGATAGTTGTCATGATTGTGTGGTGAGTCATCTTTATCCTTCCACACCCTCCATTCTTGATTCTCCTTGAGAAGTTTCCAAAAATCTACCAACCTTTGAGCTACCAGCATTTTGGAGGGTTTTTATGCCTTGAAACTGTTGATACTCTTCTAAAGACGAGAGTTGTTGCTAAGAATCCTCTTGGAACATCGAAGTTGTGCCATCTTTGATGTCACAAAATGCATGGTGGTTAATGAGATCTTTACCTTCAATAGCCCAATTCCATATAGTGGACCCTTTGATGGATCCATCAAAACGTAATCTCTCCTCTTGGGAAATAAGGGGCAAGTATTTCCTTTGCCAAATTTACTTCCAAATTTGTGGCCCTTCCTAAACCCAAAGCCACCATAATTTCATATGATTGTTGATTTGGGGTTGCATGAGATGTGATCTAAGCCTCAAATTTTGCAAGGAGGCATGGGCATAGGTATTCCAAAGAACCCTGAAAGTGTTTTGGGAAATTCCACCCATAAGTGATTTTATTAAAATAATTAAAAATTTTAATGGGGTTCCTAAGTCTAAACTTAGGAAAATTAAAATGTTAATGGGTATTAATCTAATGAGCGGTGAAACTTCTAGAAAAAAACACGGATCAAGCCAAAATAATATGAGTCTTTGATTATGATTTAATCTAGGTCGTTGGTTGTCCAATAGGAAAATATAAAGAGGGACTTGACGGTCATTTGGAAAACACACAAAGAGATAGAGAAAAATGAATTATGAAGTGAGAAGTTCTCACTAGGAAAAATTGATTGAGGAGATCTCTTGTAGTTGAGGGGCAGGGATAACAGCTTCCGGAGAAGCAGATCGATCAACGAGAGAAGTGGCGCATCACTGAGAGAGCTTGATGTTGGGCTGACGCAGAGACAACACAGAGGAAACCAGAAAAGCCAGGGGGCAGTCAGTTTGGGGCTGGATGAGCGAGGATTTCTCAATGATTGTGTGAGGTAAAACTCGCAAAGGTTTTTCCAGTATTTCTCTCTATAATTGAATAACCCTATGAGGTATTCAGTGATGTATTCAAATTTTGTTACTCCTTAATAATAATAAACCCTGAGAACTATTGCACCAGTTTTCCCGCATTGGGCTTTTTCGGGGACTTTTGTCCAAAAATAATTGTGTCCTATGTGTTTCTATTATCCTTGCTATGTTTCTATATTTTAGAATCATATTTAATTAGTGTAGGATGCTTGAGTAACTTACTTCAATGTTTCATGAAGAAATTTGAAATAACTTGTAATGTAATTGACAATCTAGGTGAAGTAGATTCAGCTCGTTGCAATAAGATTCTTGAGACTATTAGATTCTAAGAATTTTCACAACTATAAACCTAACTGATTATTTATGGATCCCAGAGTCCCAAACCCCCCATGAGCTTGGATTTAGTCAATTTGTCCCATATGACTAGAGACCACTTGCGCTCTTTGGAAACACCCCTCCACAAAAAGTCACTTCATAACGAGTGAAAGTGTTGAGCTACTGTTGAGGGAATAAGCATGACCGCTAATTGATAATTAGGGATTACTTGTACGACTACTTTTAATAGTGTAAGATGACTTAGAAAATTTAGTGCTCTCAAAGTCCAATTATTTATCTTATGTTGAGTATTTTCTATGAGGTCTTCCCGAGACGCCACCGAGTTAGAGTGTATGACCATAGGTACCCCCAAGTATTTGGAAGGAAGATAATCTTTCTTAAAATCTAATACTTAGTTCAACTATGTCTGAACAATCTTTGGGCAGTTGAAAAAGAAGATATTTGTCTTATCTCTATTGACCAATGTATCAAATGCATCCATGAAAAGTTGGAGAATTTTGGTGATGCCATGCCCCTCTTTCGTTGTAGGTAACCCATAGAGAACCATATAATCAATGTATCGTTGCTACGAGATAGGAAATTATTTACCATATAAACATAAACACATGCAAGTGTCCCAATGAATGGGATTTTTGCATAATTATCCCAAGCCCCTCCATCACAATAATGAATAAGAAGGGAGATAATGGGTTTCCTTACCTCAGACCTTTAGAGGAAGTAAAGGTATTGGATGATGAACAATTGATAAGAATAGAGAAGAAAGTTGTAGATATGAGGGAAGAGACCCATAATATCCATTGTTTAGAGAAACCGTAGGCTCTGAGTAACTGGAACAAATAAGTCCAACTGACACGATCATATGCTTTAGAAAAATCAAGTTTAGTAAGCATACCTGGTCGCTTTGTCAATATGAGAGAGTTAATGATTTATTATGTTGCAATGATACCATCAACAATCTGATGACCTTTCACAAAGTCAGTCTGAGAGGGAGATATGAGGGCTAGCAAGATTGGCTTCAATTGATTGACAATCACTTATGAGATAATTTTGAATATGACATTGCAGAGTGCAATTGGTCTGAAACCATGAACACTCTCTGAATGACATATTTTGGGAATGAGGATGAAAAAGGTAACATTGAGAGTAGGGTGTAAATACATTGTTTGTCATAATTATTCTACTAGTTCATGGATTTCCTTTCCTCAAAAGCACCAACAAGTTTGAAAGAAATATGAGGTGTATCCATCGAGGCCAATCACATTATTTTTAGGAATAATAATGACTACCATCTCTACCTTGTGGAAAGAAATTGGCCTCATCAGGGCAATGTTCTCGTCATTACTAACTAACCTTGGTATGTGTTGGAGTACATGAGTGATAACAAGTGGCCTATGAAATGAATACTCAATAAGCATGTCCTTATAGTAGGCAATCAATTCATGTTCGATCTCCTCATGTTGTATCTTTCTTTCCACATCTTCTGATATAATAGAAAATATTCTATTAATGTGATGACGATGAATCATGGAATTGTGAACAAAATTGGAATTGTGTTCCCCTTCTTGAAGCCATTGAATCCTTGATTTCTGCTTCCACAATTCTTCCTCTTATTTGTGTCATTGTTTTAATTTGGTGAGAGTGGTTCCCTCTTCTACTACAAATTACACAGATCAACCCTCCATAATCATTCGTTGTATTATCCCTGCCATTTTTTGTTCCAAAAGTCTCTTATACTCAAAGATATTGCCAAAAACTTGCTTATTCCATTGTTTTATTCTTAGCTTTAAAGCCTTCACTTTAAGATGGAAAACATTAATTTTGGTATTACATTTGATGTACAACTCCTCCCACCATTTTCTTAGTAATTCTGCAAACTCAGGATCCTGGAACCATAATCGTTCAAAGTGGAAGGGACGATTGGAGGGACCTTCCTTCAAATCAAGTCTAATTTGATCGGCCAATGATCTGATCCCATATAGGGAAGGATGGAAGCCTCAAATAAAATATCATTGTGAATTATTCCTTCAAATAGTAGGAATCTATCTAACCATCTCATTATTTGATGAGGACCTCCATGTCAATTATTCCATGTGAATAAACCATTAACTGTGGGTATATCCATTAGCTTCAATTGTTGCATATAGCCATCAAAGGCTATCGATTTTTGGTCAAGTCTTCTCACCCCTCCTTTTTTCTCCTGCAACAATCTGATGAAGTTGAAGTCTCCCCCAACAATCCATAAGGAATCCCTAATTATCTGTTTGATATCAACAAGTTGCCACAAAAAATAATTTTATCCCCCGTGGAGGAGGGACCGTATATTGTTGTTAGAAATATCGACTTCGTGGTTCCTATATAGCGAAACAGTCATGTAAGAGAAGTGGCCATCGAGACTCAAAAGTCTACCTCACTAGGGTTCCACCATCTAACTGTTAGTTTTTGTATCATCACGGGTGTTCTAGTCTCGAAATTTTATGGAGAGTCTAAAACGTTGGAGTTCTCCATAACCGAGAAATCGTTTCAATAAATTCCACCTATAAGTGTCTCAATTATATTATTAGCCTATTTCTAATTCTTTCCTAAGTCTAAACTTAGGAAAATGGGTTGATTAATGAGAATTAATTGAGATAAGGTTTGAATAATCTTGAAACTTACACAGATCGATCCAAAAATAAGCTCAGCCATCGATTATGTTTTAATTTTTGTTGTTGGAGTCCCAATTGGAGAATATAAGAGGAGGTCGATCGGTAGATAGAGAACACACCAATCCAGATACTCAGTTGCCGAGGTAGTTTGATTTTTTTAGTAGAAGGGGTTTAGCAGAGAAGTTTGAGTGAGAGGGTGAGTACCATGTGGTAGAGGAGGTCAAAAACATCTCCATAGGAAGTCTTCCAGATTCGGAAGAGGTAGTGAGAGGGAGTGCAAAATTCCTAGAGGGTCTGCGCAATGACTGCGGAGACATAGTAATAGAATAGTTTGATCTAGCTGGAAGAGCTAGTGATTCAACAGCTGGAGGCCGGCATTTTGGTCAAATGATCGAGTGAGTCAGTTCCAAATATAGGGAGAGACAAAACTGTAGATTTTAGAGTTTTCCAGAGGAAGCTACAACCAATCATGTGCAATCTCTTCGTAGAGGTTGACACAGAAGATTCTACATGTGGCTAGGGAGGAAGATTTGGGGACAAAAATCAGTTGTGTGGTGAGGAAAACTCCTCAAAATAATTTTGTTAGTATTTCTCTCAGATTGGATTTTCGGGAGAGCATCCAAATTATTATACTCAAACTTTTGTGCTGCATAATAAAATAAACCCTCATATTGTTGCACTGATTTTCCCACGTTGGATTTTTTGGGGGACAATTGTCCAAAAATAACAATGTCAAAAGATTTGTGTGTGCGATAGAATATCTCAGTTTCCAACATTTTATTTTCCGCAACATTTTTATGGTGAAAATTGTAGATGAGATTTTATTCATTGTTTGTCGTAGCAAATAAACTACATAATTAAATTTACAGTTAGAAAAATAATTTCCAGTTGTTGCAATAGTTGAAATTTTCACATGGTATCAGAGCTATTTTGATTGGATAGGAAGCTCAAAAGCAAAAGGCAGAAATCATTTAGATTCAGAGGGAGTCTCATAGTACGATTTCCAGATTTGTGTAGAGGCTAGCTTAGTAGATTGAACTATTAGGTAGAGGGTTCCAATACTATTGGCAGGAAAAATTCACTGACCCTTGTAGCAGTTCTAGTAGGCAGTAGTAAAGCTCAGAATTTTTTCCGGTTAAGCAGATTAGATTTTTCATTGAGCGCATTTTATTGTCTGTGCACATAAGGTTTTATAGTAGGTTGCTAGCAAAAAATTAGTATCGAGTGTAAGAGGATTAGCACACATATTTTTCTTCAATAAATTCTTCAGTATGACTATGGACAAATTTGACATTCATAAGGCTTCATATTTGTCTTCCAGGTTAGAGGAAGAATTTCCTTGCCTATCGGGCTCAACTTCACAAGGTGTATGGTATAGATAATGGAGCATCAGATCACATGACACGGGTTAGAGAATATTTCTCTAGCTATAAGGAGGAGCAAATGGACTTCCAGATTACGATGGAAACATAATGAAGTGTACTCATGTGGGGAGAGGTACCATCAATTTTCAGAGGGAGTTAGGAGGAAGTACTAGTGCTACAGATGTACTGCATGTGTTAGGATTAGGTATGAACCTAATTTCAGTATCCCATTTATAGGATAAGGGATATGATATCCAATTTATAGGGAAGAACGTGTTTTACAAAAACTCGATTTGGAAAAAGGTGAGGCAGATTGGAGTTCAAAGCAACAGGTTGTATTGGTTGCAACGTGACTCTCCAATGGCTCTAATAAGTAGTGGAAATAACATTGGGAAGGAATTTAATGAGCTACGACATAGGAGAATGGGACATTTACACCATGGAACACTTAAGATGCTCAAGGAGATAGTAATAGGGGTTCCCGAACTTGGCACAAAACATGATGATGTGTGCAAAGGGTGCGTGCTTGGGAAATATGTTAAAGCAACATTCCCAAGAAGTTACAACAGAGAAGATGGTGTGTTAGGACATATACACTCAGACATTTATGGTCCTATGTCTACGAGAACTCCGAGTGGGGCTGAATACTTCATCACCTTTATTGATGACCATTCTAGTAAAACCTGGATCTACTTCTTTAAAGACCAAAGATGAGGTCTTCGATTGTTTCAGGGAGTTTAAAGCTGTCGTGGAGAATTGGACAGGGAAGAATATTAAGGTGCTTCACTCAGATAATGATGGAGAGTATATTGATAAAAAAAATTCACTAATTTTTGTGCGAAGAAAGGCATGAGAAGAGAGTGGAAAACTCGATACAATCCACAACATAATGTGATAGTAGAGCGGAAAAACAAAACTAAAGTTGGGGCTGCAAAAGAAATGTTACATGACTAAGATTTGCCGAGGTTTCTATGGGAAGAGGCGTGTAACACAATAGTGTATATGCAGAATAGGACTCCTCATAAAGCATTGGGGAAGAAAATGCCAAGGGGGGGTCTTCACAGGGAAGAAGCTAGAAGTTATTAATTTAAGGATCTTTGGCAACAATTCTTATTGTCATGTAGCAGATGATAAGTGCACCAAATTGGATAAGACTGCAGAGAAGGGTTTCCTCGCTGGGTATAGTGAAACCTCCAAGGCATACATGATCTACATCCCTAGAAATAAGAAGATTGTAGTGAGATGAGATGTAAATTTCATGGAAGATAGAGCTTCAAGAGATCTCGTGAGATGCGTGTAAGTGATCATAATAACCTAGTTGAAGCTCCATTGGTCAAAAAGCAGGGGAAGTCAGTGGGATAGTCACATGGATCTGGTACAGTGAGTAGTACTAGCATTTCCTCAGGTGCAAGGGATCTAGTGAGATCTCAACAAACGAAGCAGTAGAGGCAGGATGAGGAGGAGTTGGTTGAACCTCCCACCACTAGTGTTCAAACTAGTAGAGAAGTTCATTAGACATTGAGAGATGCATATGAGTTCATTGGAGCTCCTAAAATGAACAAGAGAGAGCACAGATAGCCTGATAGGTACCAAGCATTGGTGGCTCAGGTTGCAAAACCTTCCAACTTTTAGCAAGTCGCACAACATCAAGTGCGGGTGTATGCCATGGTAGAGAAATACAACTTTATAATGAAAAATGATGTTTGGGAGGTGGTGTCGGGTCTCAGGATAGGAGAATTGTAGGTTCTCGATGGATCTACAAGATCAAGTATGCTACAAATGGCAACATGGAGAAGTACAAGGCTAGGTTCGTGGCAAAGGGGTATGCACAGAAAACGGGGATATATTATAAGGATACCTTAGTATTAGTTTCTAGATACACTTATATTGAGTCATTTATATCCATAACAGCTTAGATGGGGTGGTAGATTCACCAGATGGACGTCAAGGCAACATTCTTGAACAAGGTGATAGAGGAAGAGGTTTGCATAGAACAACGAGAGGGCTTAGAGACTTATGAGAGGCACACTGATGTGTGCAGACTCAAGAAATCTCATACGGGCTCAAGAAATCTCCCAAGGGATGGTACAGTCGGATTGGAAACTACTTGCAGCAGATAGGATTCAACAAGAGTGACACAGATCCCATCCTTTACTATTTTATGGTAGAGGATATGCCACTCATCCTAGTATTGTATGTGGATGATCTCTTGCTGAAATGGTCATGAAGGCTCATAGATGATTGCAATAGGAACTTGGCAGTAGAGTTCGATATGAAGGATTTGGGGTTGATGCATTATTTCCTAGGATTGGATGTGTGGCAGAAGGATAAGGATATCTTCCTTGGGAAAGGAAGATATGCTACAAATATTCTGAAGAGATTTAGAATGTAGGATTGTGGACCCATGTCTATGCCCATGATCACCGACTAGAAGAAAATAGTTGCATAAGATGATCAGGATGTTGACCCCACCTTGTATAGATAACTCATCGGTTTCCTCATGTATCTGGTCAACACTAGGCCAAATATGTGCTTCGTGGTCAATACCCTAAGTCAATTCATGGTGGAACTGAAGAGGGTACATTAGACATCAACGAGGCACATTTTGAGGTATGTGAGTGACACAATCGAGTATGGGTGGAGATATACCCAAGGGGATGGTGTCAAGCTATGTGGGTTCACAGATGCTGATTGGGTAGGCAGTTCAGTGGATAGGAAAAGTACCTCTGGGTACTGCTTTAACGTGGGATCAAAAATGGTTTCTTGGTGTAGCAGGAAGCAAAAGTCACTAGCACTAAGCTCTGCAGAAGAATAATATATGTTAACAAGCACAACTACGTGCAAAGTTATATGGCTTCAGAAGCTACTAGTAATCTTGTTTAGGTAGAGGATGGAGGTGACCTATGTCTACTGCAATAATTAGAGTTGCATCAAGCTCTATGAGAATCCAGTGTTTCATGACAAGCAAAACACATAGATATCCAATGTCATTTCATTAGAGATTATGTGCAGCGTGGAGCGATCCAGCTATAGTATGTTCCCACAGAAGAGATGGTTGCAGATATACTCACGAAAGCTCTAGGGAGGGATACGTTCGTCTATTTTAAGGAACATGTGGGTATGGCAGAGAACTCGTTTCAGTAGTAGGGACATATTATTTTAGATGCTTCTGAGTTACAGTAGTTGCAATACATCAACAAAAGTTAAGAGGGATTTGCAGGGTTGGCAGTAGGATGCAATGTCAGCAGCAACACACATGCAACATCAGAGTTGCACAGTGGCCAAACATCAACAACGTAACAAAGGATGATACATAGACACGGTGTTGTAGTAGAGTGCACAAAACTAGAGAGAACACCTTCCTCGCTAAGAGGGAGTGTTATTTTTTAGCATCGGAGGTGTTATAGTCTCGAAACTTTGTGGAGAGGCTAAAACATAAGGTTTCTCCATAACCCATAAATTGTTTCTGGAAATTCGACCTAGAAGTGTCTCAATTAGATTATTAGTTTATTTTAATTATTTCCTCAGTCTAAAGTTAGGAAATGGGGTTAATTAATCATAATTAATTGAGATAAGGTCTTAATCACCTAGAAACTCACGTGGATCGATCGAGAAATGATCTCATCCATCGATTATGTCTTAATATTGGTCGTTGGAGTCCCAATTGGAGATTATAAGATGAGGTCGATGGGTAGATGGAGAACACACTAATGCAGATACTCACTTGCCTAGGCGGTTCGACTTTTTCAGTAACATAGGTTTATTAGAGAAGATCGAGCCAAAGGGTGAGTAGCAGGTGGCAGAGGATGTCAACAACATTTCTCGAGGAAGTCTTCCAAATCTGGAAGAGGCAGTGAGAGGGAGTGTGAAATTCCCAAAGGGTATGCGGAGGAATAAAAAAATAAACAGTCCGATCTAGTCGGAGGAGTTAGTGATTCAGCAGTTGGAGGCTAGGATTTTGGTCAGATGATCTAGTGAGTGAGTTCCAGATCTAGAGAGAGACAAAATTATAGATTTTATATTTTTCGACAGGTAGCTACAACAGGGCTTGTGCAAGCTCTGTATAGAGTTTGATGCAAAAGGTTCCATGTGTAGTTGGCGAGGCAGATCTAGGGACAAAAATCAACTGTGGGGTGAGGATAATTCCTCCCAACAAGTTTTCCAGTATTGATCTCAGATTGGATTGCGAGGAAAGCATCCAAATTATTGTACTAATATTTTTGCTGTTGCATAATAAAATAAACCCTCATATTGTTGCACTGGTTTTGACATCTTATTGAGACCTTAGTGAAACTGTCATTCGTTATTTTTGGAAAATAACGATGCCAACTTTCTTATTGAAGTCTTCTTCCATGAATTCAAGAGGAGAGAAAAAGGAGAGAAAGAGTTATTGGCTTCCACCAACATGACATTTGGAGGAATTTGGTTCTTCTGATTACGCTTCCTTGTAGAGACCTTAGTGAAACTGTCATTCCCCATGAGGTTTCCAACTTCTTGTTCCTTTTTTCGGAGTGGAAAATCCCGGATAAGATGGCCATTCTCATGACAAAGACGACATTTGAATGGAACATGTTCATAGTCAAGTGGTTGATTCCAAATTTCTCCCTGGTAATCCAACTCTATGGATTCCAGTAAAGGCTAACACATACATGCATATATGACATATTTCTTCCTCGTCGAGTCACTTTTGAAACTTTGACAAACCTCCCAAACACCTGTCCAATGCCTTCAAGTATAGATGGTATCCATAAGTCAATAGGGAGGGAATATAACCTTACCCAGACCGAGGTTGCAACAAATTCCTCCTTATCGAGGTTGAAATAGGCTTCCCACTAACGGATGTATAACCCTGCATTATTGTAAAAATATGGTTTGTCTTAAAAATATGCTCTTTATCCTCTAGATCGGAGAAAATACCAGTGAAAAACCCTTTGGACTCGATCTCAAATCAACCTCACCTTCCGATTGTCAATTATGTTAATTCCACCATTCGAGATCCCTTTCAACTCGCCAAATTCCAATGAATTTTTAAATAAAAGTGTGCTCTCTCACCCACTTTCAATGATCTTCCAGGCATTTTTATGGTATGGTGAATACAGGGTTTGTGGTGGCCTTTGGAATACATTAGTCTCTCAAACCCTATTTCCATTTGTCACCCAAAATTGGTACTTGGGAAGACGTGAAAGTCCCTCCCTTGGGGTCATGATTAAGATACATTTACATGTAAGGGCATTTCGGAAAGAGGGACTCCTCCCCCTTCCTTTAGGGCCATCATAGTGCTAAATTCTTGTGTAAGGGAACATTGGATAAACCGTAAAGATTATTATGAGAAGAGATGTTTCAAACCCTAAAGCTTGTGAGGACGAAAATCTGAAATCCACAATCAAACTCCATCGCCTCAATTCTCATCCCAAGCCCACAACATTAGTTAATTTCAACACATCCATTGAATGCACGAAAACATTCCACTTGGTAATTCAAAAGATGTTATGGATAAGTTTGTAAATTTAAAAATAAGAGTAATAGCTACAAGGAAACATTGTCCTTGCCTCTACCACTAATTAATATTTAAGATTGTGCAGAGTGAGAAAGGAGCACAATGAAAGCTTCCTCATCACTTCCACACCCCTCACAATGGCATATCTAAATGATAATTGTTGTTTATCAACTTTTTCTCATTATTTTAGAACACTTGGTTTCCACATTTGTTTCTTCTTCTACACTACCCACAATGACAATTGTTTTAGATCAACTTCTTCTTGTTATTTGAGAATGTTGTATTTACGCAATTGTTTCTACACACCACAAGATGTTCAAGACTTGGCATATTTGTTCAACCCCCTCAAAATATTAAAATGGCACAAATTTAGTGCAGAGTAAGAACCATCACAAGTTAAGCAACCATTGTAGCTAGTAAAGTGGAGAAACTGTAAATGACTACATCGAGAAATGTAGTTTTGCCAAATAATCTTATGGAAAACAATGTAATGAGTTCCATAATTATAAATTAGTAAAAATAATTCTTGTTTCCTTTAAATAAAATAATTTTATTAATTTAAAATTATAATTTGAGGTTAATATAAAATTATAATTTGAGATTAATATGTTTTA